>CAUYUJ010003014.1:356752-401752 GCA_963575745.1 Prorocentrum cordatum | reverse complement strand
GTCCTCGCTCCCTCGCAGAGTTCGCCCTCTGGCCATAATCCCACTGGCGTCGGCTTCGTGGTCGAGACCCGCAGGTGGTTGAGCGCTGGCGCGAACTTTTGTCACCAGGCACCCTGAACACTTCTGATTACTCAGGGTGCGACGTGCCGAAGGAGATGCGTTGGCAACTGGGCGTCGGCCTTGCTCGCGTCGTCAACGAACCTTGGGCTGAACGGATTTCCTTCAAGTTCACGCGAGTATGCGACAATGCAGCCCTGCCCCAAAAGGCACTGGTCTGGATATCCGATCGTCTGGATCAAGGAGAATCTTGCGTTCTGGCAGACATCGAGGCCACCTTAGCCGAGGGCGCCAAAGGCTGCTTGGACACGCTGGAGCCAAGCACCGACACCTCAGGTGGCGTCGAAGCGGCTCGGATCATAGCAGCATCGAGTTACAAGACCATGCTCGCGTGGTTGCTGGACAACAAAGGGTGGCTGCGGCCAGAAGGTTCTCGCACAGAGTGCATCAAGCACCATCAGATGTGCCGGGCAAATCCAGAACCCACTGTTGAGGACGTGGGCAAGCTTCGCATCAACTGGGCAGGCAACACGTGCGTGGCTTGGAGCCCTGTATCCACCAGCAAGCTCAAAGCTTTTTCTCATTCATCGGAGCGAGTGAACAACATTTGGATTGCTCAGAAGGTCAGGTTTGCGGAGATTGGCGAAGGGGATTGCTTCTTCCAGGAATGTTCGACGCATTACCCTGTGCAAGAGAAACTGGCGGTGCCGATGTCTCCGTGGATTCATGTCGCGCGGGTTCAGTGGGGGCCTCTTCAGCAGGGTGAGCCGCATCACCGCAATCGAGTATTCTCGTTCGGGTGCTTCAGAAATCGTTTGAAGTGGATCGGCCCAGAGAGTCACGAGGCTGTGCAAAAGGAGTTCGAGGACACCTTCGGCGCCAAGGTCGTCAGCGACGGCTCGATGTACATGGGCGCCGACGAGGCGTACCTCCAAACCGTTGCAACGCAGCTCTTCAAAGCCCGGCACATTCATTTCAAGAGCGTCGCCGATGCACCTACCAGCGGCGGCGATATGCTCGACACGTTGTGCCCTGGCAATCGGGAGAGGAGCCTGGCCTATGAAACCATCAGGGCTCAGTAGTTCGATGGCGATTCTTTCTTGGCCGACTTGGACCACTGGCCGAACACTCGCTCCACTCACGGCAAGGAGTTCCCATGCCAGCTTAAACATGGATGCGTCTGGTCTTGGGCATTGCAGAGAGCTGCAGTAGGCCTTGAGCACTCCGCAGCTCATGGGTTCCATGTTTTTGGAGGCATGCAGTCACGCACCCGATGCCGAATGCAGCCATTCCTTGAGAGTCTGAGCGAAACCAACCTGACGCTGCTGTCTGGCAATGGGATGTGCATTTCTGCTTTCTCCTGTTGGGTGGCGTATGTCTTCAGCAATGTCGTGCGGGTCGAGTCGGGCAAGCTGATCGAGGAACACCAGCTGGCTGCATCAGCGGCGGCCGCGTCGACGGACAGGGTCGATGCCGCGCCGGGCCTTTCGTGGGCGAGCAGGTGAAAAAGACATTTGCTCCAGCGGTCATCAGGCAACTTCTGGAGGCGTCGTTGTGTTGAGAGCTTGCATTGTCTTCGCCTATTAGAAGTATTCTTGTGGGTACGGTAACGTAAGGAGTGGGATGGCCTCTTGCTGGGGCCGATATGGGGACCGATTACGAGGGGGGGGCCCTGGTGGCCTCAGCGGGATCACACCACATGCCTCTCACAGGTTTGTTCTTCAAAGCAGGCATGCCCCTTCTCATTTTACCCCCCCTCCTCAACTGGCTTCCCCTAGGGCTCGACCAGCCTCCAGTGGCTAGATACCAGTTCCGATTCGGGGCATCAGCTGCCAGCATTAATCGCCAACAATATCAAAGGAATGATGCGTTCACGAATCAGATAGTCTCAGCGTGGTCTCACAGGCGCCCATGGGGACACATGCACCACACACGCAAATGCACAACGCAATCAAATATGTACACACGCGCACACACGCTCACACGTCTGAATGACTGGACTCACATGCACACATCAACAGCAACACCAAGGCACCAATGGACCGTCCGTGGCCAATTTTGGCTCAAACATTTCAGTGCGACAGGCCCCCTGGGACTCCGAAGTTACTTTCGTTGAGTTGGGCTTGCAACCGACTGCGCGCAGCCGCGCAGCCCCCGGGAGCCATCGTCATGGATCTTGATGAGTTCTCCGATCTCCAGTTCACGGATGAGCCGCGTGGCGCAGATGGCGAGGATGGCGGAGATGGCGGAAACTGCGCTGGCGCCGCCAGCAGCTGCAGCAGAGGCCGCCGAGGCCGCGGTGGCAACCGCTCGGGCTGCTCGGGCCGCGGCCGAGCGCCGGGCCGAGGCCGTGGAGTTGCGGCTGCGGACTTGCTGAAGACTTGCGCGTGCTGTGCACTTATGCGACTGGGCAACGACAAGTTCTGCGAGATGCACAAGCGCTACTACGACACGCTGGAGTGGAAACTCAAGAGGTCCCCGAAGGCGACGGAGGAGACGAAAAAAGAGTGGCAGGACCGAGGCGAGACAATTGCCACCCTGCCCCAATCGACTCACTAAACCTATTTCTCCATTCGTTCCCATTTCGTTTTAGTGACGTGGTGAACGACATCACCTTGGCCGAGAAGATCAATGAGTTTGCGAAGGCTGTTTGCCATAACCTCGAATGCTCGTTATCGTGCCATCGGTCGCTCGAAAGTGTCAATGAAATCTTGTTTTCCGATGCCTGGTGGTCCCAGGGGGCGCCAGGGGCGCGGCCTGTTCTGTGCTCGATGTTGTTTTCCCTGGCGAGCCCAGCAGCTCTAAGTGTCGGCGCCGCGGTCTGAACTTCTCCCAAACGTTTCTAGAGCTCAACCTTCCCATCCAAGCCTGTCCTGAGGTTTCCTGGGGCCCGAGGGGGGATGGAATTGCCGCGTGTTCTGTGTACTGACTGCCTGTGGAGGCTAACCCGTCCGACAAGAAGTACGCCAGGAAGAGTCTCGTCGTGTCCTCTCAGTGCGAGAAGACCAGCTCGAACGAGACGTTCAACGAGAACAAGAACGGTGAGCAGCCGATGACTCGACAAGCATTCCACTCCTATTGCCACTACGTTTTGGGCCTTACAGAAGTAGAGGAAGCAGAACGGTGGGACGAGCTGTATGCTGACCCCAGGGTCGATCGGGACCACAAGGGCTTCAGTGGTCGAGAGCAGCTCTGGGTCCCTCTAGGCGCCAAGAGAGAGTGGGGAACAGGAGGGCCCAATACCATCGCTTGGTGGAGAAGGGCCAGGAAGTCAAGAACATGTCGGATGCAGAAGCAAACTCGCTCAAAGAGTTTGTGACGGATTCCACGGTGTCAGGAGCGGACTCCTTCTTCTCTTCGAAGCTGGACGTGCAGAAGGCGTTGAAGCGGAAGGAGGCGTTCGAATCAGCTTCCGATTCTGCCAGTGTTGGGCCATCCTCAGCGAAGAAGGTTAAGGGGGTTAAGGCCATTGGTGGAAAAGTCTACATCCCTGAGCGCGACGCTCCGAAGCTGCACGCTCTCATGGCCGCTGAGGTGGGAAGCTTGACGCGGAGTGCGCGGCTTGCAAGACGAAGGTTGAGTTCATCACCGCTTCGCTGAAGAGCATCGCGGATGCCGATATAGTCGAGGACAGAGCGCTGGTGTCGTACATCAAGAGTCTCCAGCTCCGCTGGCAAATCGTTTGCAAGTGGAAGGGCTCGAATCAGGTCATCAAGCTCTTCGGTTTGGCTTCAGGTTCTTTTGACCGCGGCACCTTCGACCGCGAGTCCTTCGACGGCGGGTTCGACGTCGTCAGCTGCGCAGGCTGCGCCGCCATTGGCAGACCAAGAGATGATCAACATCGCGCTGAAGGACCTCGTGGAGCGGAAGAAATCCAGGAAGCCATTTTCAGGGGATGTGGAACGCATCAAGACGCTAACGGAGATGCATACCATCATCGACGAGGAAGTATTCGATTGCAACACGCCTGATGAACTTACTGAGCTGGTTGTGTCTTGGGAGGCGTGTAGCGCCATTGTCTCAGAGTTGCTGAATTCAGTGAAGGCCTCGCGCGGGTACGTGGACAGCCACGTCTCTGCCAAGAAGAGGAGGCAGGCCCGAGATCAGCGGGGCGCCGAGAAGAAGAAGCAGAAGGAGGCCCTTGCGACGGTTAAGGAGGAAGCGAAGAAGGCGGCAGACATGATCAGGAGCAAATCGAAACCAGATACTCGGCAGGCCCCAGCGAAGAAGCCGATCTTTACCTCATCGTGGGCTAGCATCGAACCTGCGGCTACCATCACCAACGTTCCCGAGTCAGACTCCGAGATCTGGAACAAGCCGTTCATCGTCACAACGCACGACGATGTTGCGCCCCTCTTGGGTGGCGCCAGCCGTCAGAAGGAGCTTGCGGCGTTTTCGATTGAGTTCAAGGGGAAGTCCGAGGACAGGGGCCAGAAACCGCTTCAGGGGATCGGCAAAGACGGCGTGGGCCTGGGTGAAGTGACGAAATTATTTCAGAAGTGGCAGCCGCCTGTGCTCGACGTCAGCAGCGTCGACGGCGGCGCCGCGTTCATGGCCAGCCAGTGGAAACTCGCCTTCAAAGAACGCATGTCGCACGTGGGGTTCAACCCGAACAGTGCGGCGATCCTCCGCGTTCTCGCTGCTGGGCGCTTGGAGGCGGTGTGCATCAAGGTCAACGGCATCTTCACCGCCCTGGCGGCGGACAACTGCCCTGAGATCCTGGAGAAGCTGTTCCCAAAGGACCCAGCCGCAGCCGACTTCGAGGGCGCAGTGATCGACGCGATTCCGCTCATGGACTCAGCAGCCTTGGCTGCCGCGAAGTTAGCAGGCGTCGTGATGTGCAAGATGTCCCAGGGCCAGGGATCGCTGGTATGCGTACCTACAGGATGGCCGGCGCTGGACCAGTGCGAGGCAGGACAGCAGCTCAACTACGGCATTCGGAAGTCGTGCATCACGAAGTGCAGCGAAGCGGCCGAGACCTACAGCTCGGTCATATCCGTTTTCGCTGTCATGGGCAAGGACACGACCCGGGTGGATACCATCCGCGCGCTCATGTGAGCCCATGTGCGAGGGAGGGATGGGAGGGATGAGAGGAATGAGAAGGAGGAAAGAGGAGGAGGAGGAAGGAGGAGGAGGAGGAGGAGGAGGGAGGAGGAGGAGGAGGAGGAGGAAGGAAAGGATGGCGGAGTCCAAAGCGTTGGAGTTCAAATTCAATGCTTCTTTTGTTGCGTGGGCTGGAGTGGGGACAACCCAGCCCGCTGCGCCCTCAGCGAGCTGCAGAGCCCGCCGTCGGCGTTCGTGCAAAGCCAGAAGTTCAGAGGAGGGCAGGTCGCCAGATTGATACGACCATCGAACGAGTAGGAAGATCAGGATGATAATATGAGGTAAGAAGGGGGAGGAGGATGGGGTGGAGGGCCAGAGGGAGATGAGGGGAGGGGTAGAAGGAGGAAACAGCGATGGATGGAAAGAGGATTCGTGCTATTAGGAGGGGGATGGGGAGCAAATGTAGTAGGAGGAGGTGGGGGAGAATGGAGAATGTCAAGGAGGTGTAGGAAGAGGAGGAGGAGGAGGGGGAGGAGGAGGAGGAGGAGGAGGAGGAGGTGTAGGAGGAGGTGGAGGAGGAATGGAGAGGCCGAAAGACGAGGACGGGGCCCCCGAATCGCTGCCGCCAGGCGGATTGAGCCGCGCGCGGGCCAGAGCGGCCCGGGGGCGGCGCGGAGGGACTGCCGCCCTCGGCCCGCTTCGGAGAGGGAGAACGGGCCTCTTCTCCCTCTTCTAGCTGCCGCCGCTGCTGCTCCTTTCTCCTTCTCCGCCTTACCTACCCTTCTCCTCCCTCTCTCCTCCTTCGCCCTCCTCCTCCCTCCACTTCCCCCCCTCTCCTCCTCCCCCGCCTCCTCCTCATCCCTCTCCGTCGCTTCCTCTTTGTTTGCGACTATCAGCGCGGCGGCCTCAAGGAGGCAAGTAACAATACACGCTTATTGTCAACATATCACAGCGCTTGCACCCTCACGCTTTGAAATGTTGCCCATAAGCTCCAAACGAGTATCGATGCAACAAGAACACGCGCAAACTTAACATTACGAGCGTCGAGCACGAACAAACATCGCGTTGGGGTCAGCCTTTGATCACATACTCTATATACCGAGGTCGTGCGTTTACGACGAGAGCGGAATGCGGAGGGTAGAGCAACTTGTTCGGTAGTGAATCGATTCATGCGTCTCGCGCGCGTTTTGTCATGCTCGTGTGATTATCGCTTTGTCGCAGGCCCCCTCGGTCCGAAACGTGAGCGTTAGGGCCTTATTCGCAAAATAAGGCCCGGTTCCTGTCCGAGGGCCTCAACCCCCCCCTGTGCGAAAAGCTAAATAGGACATCTTGAAATTTGCCATGTCCATCATAGTGGCGGGCGATTTCACCCTGACCCCCGCCGAGATCAAATCCGCGGATTTGTTGAACATGGCCTCCTTGAAGGTCGTGGCCCCAGTGGGCCCAACGTGTCGGAAAGCCAAATCGAGTAACGTTCCGGACTTCTTCCTGAGCAGCGAAACCCTGGGCGAGTGGACGGAGAAAGTTCAGACTTGGACCAGGTGCCCGCTGTTTCTTCGCAGGCCTAGACATTCAAGGCGACGGTAGTTTTCCTTTTCCAGTCCTGAAGAAGCCTCAGCGACTTCCCTCAGTCAAACCGTTCGGCCCTTCTCAGAGGCCAACCAGCTGGGCCCAAAGTGAAAGTGCGATTAGCTATGCCAATGCTGCGCTTCATGTTGCGGCTGCGACTCTCGGGGTCCACAGCGCCAGGCCATCTTGGATTGCTGCTACTTCATGGTGGTTCAGGACCTTGAAAAGCCCCCCAACAGCCTCACTGATGCCCTCCTCAGACACTCGACAGCCCCTCGAGCGAGCCCCCCAGTGATCAAATGGGTACGTGCCAAACGCCGTGATACTATAGTTCGTGCTGGTTGGAAGTTTCTGGAGGCCCCGCTTCGATGCCACCGAAACCGTCTCGTCGACATCAGTTTCGTCGCTTCGAAGGCGGACGCTAACCAGTCAGCGTATTTAGCGGCGGGCCTGCATGACTCGCCAGGGGAGTTTGCCGCGGTAGAATATTCGAAGCAGTTGTTGGCGACGGCGTCGCAGCTCGGAGAATTTCTCCTTGCAGACGCAGCCGCTGGAGTGCTATCCGCGGGCGCAGCCGACCATGCTATAAACGCCGTCCTCCGGGGCCTGGACTGAGCCATAGACAGCGAACGGAAACGGCAACACTCCGAATCTGCCAAAGCCTGGGCCTCGTGGGTCCAGATTTCATTCCAGGGAGGAGTCGGCTGGGCCAGAGATGGACGAGGGGCCTTGTGGCCTGGAAGCGAGCAGCAACCCTCGTCAAGGGACGATGGTCAGGCCGCCCAGGCAGCATTCTAGAAGGGGAAGCCGATCGACTTGCCAGCATCTGGGGCGCCTCGGTCAAGCCACAAAATAACCCAGTTCCAAGAGGCACCGGCGATGGCATAGCACTGGGGCCGATGGACGGCAATACCCTTCAGGCAGCTATGCGTTTTTCAGTGATGACAGCCTCAATGTGGGACGGAGTCCACCCGAGGCATCTCGCGCTCATCACCGAGCAGCAGGCCGACATAGTCGAGCAGTTGATGCTCCTCAGCGAGACCCTAGGTTTCACGCCCTCGCAGATGCAGGCAATACTCACCGTTCTTATCATGACGCACAAGCAGCAATATCCGCAGGCAGCGAAACCAGCAATGATATCGGTTGGAATGATGCCAGGCCGCCTGTATCGAGCGTGGGGTAGGGTAGGACAGTCAGCAGCGAGAGAATGGGAACGGAACCACAGGCGTCCATGTCTCGCTCACCAAGCAGGGCGTTCCATAGTGGAGCTAGTTTTCAAACAGAGCCTAGATTTCGAGTGCTACTCCAAGCGTAACGAACATCTACATTCTGCCATGGTCCTCTACGACCCCAGCAACTACTATGAACATTTTAATCGCAGCTAGCTTGCTACCCGAGCTCTTCGCAACGGTTTCCCCGTCACCCTGCTCCGGATCATCCTGGGAATATGTGCGAGCCTCAGATATGTGGGACTCCAGGACCTGGTGGTGTTTGTGGGTCACGCAGTACATGGCGTAGCAGCGGGGTGTGGGTTTGCAACATACATCATACAGATATACACGATAGACCCCCTGGGCTCCTGACCCAGCAGAACCCCCTATGTCGACCTCTACATGTTCATAGACGATATCCTCTTACATAATCATGGTTACAAGATCTGCCGCATCGCCAGCCGCCTGAACCGCGGCACCCAGAGCTTGCTAGATAGCATCCATACCGATCTTGACAGCAAGATCGCCCCCGCCAAGACTCAGCTCTTCGCGTATTCGGACCAAGTGCGCCGCCAAGTGCAGCGCTGACTGCAAGCCCGAGCAGGCAGTGCAACGGACATTTCGGGTCCCAACCTCGGCTGCGAGACCGCAGCAGGCGCCCCCCCCAGCGCAGGTGGAGAAAGGATAGAGTAGCCAAAGCCAGGATGGGCACAAGCAAGAAGAGGATGAGGAGACTTGGAGCCATCCGGAGAGCTGGATGGGGACACGCGTAAGATCTACAACACGGTCTTTTTGCGGCGGCCTCATTCGGCCACGAGGTCGCGGGCCTCAACGACAGCCAGCTGGCCATCGCCCAGCAGCAGTACTTAAAAATAACAGGTCCCAAAATGTGCCACGAGAAGCAGATGCCTGAGCCTCCTCCTGATTGGTGGCCCCACGTGGAAACTTGCCCTAGCCCCGCTTTAGTTGGGTATTTACTAGTGTGGGCGGCCACCACCAGTCCAGCCCAAGGTCTTGCGCCCCTACCTTTCCTCCGCGCGAAGGGGATGGGCCAGGCCCCCTCTCGCTGGAGCAGTGGTCAGGGCCCCTTCGCCGCTTTAATGTTTTCCTTGCATCGCATAGGCTTGGCCCTGGCTTCCCTGTTCGTTTTCCAAGCCAAGCCTCGGGGGGGGGGGGGGGGGCGGGGGGCGATGTCCCCTGGCGCGTTTCTTGCCAGCCTTTGCGCAATGGAGAATGCAGCAGGCTTGGCAGCAGCAGCTTAGAGAGCGGACTGCTAGCAAACCAGGACACGCTGGCCCCCGGGTGGATGCCCAAGTTGCCACGGGAGTCCTCGCCAGCCCCACTTTAAACGAGCAAGAGCGGGGCAGTCTTCTGACTTTCCTCGCGCAAGGCATCTGAACAAAGTCCAGCGCCAAAGATGCGGGGTGTGACATCGACACCCAGTGCGAACGTGGAGCCCCCAATGATTCACTGCATCGTCGTTTGTTCCAGTGCCCCATCTCGCAGGAGGAGCGGGATAGAGCTTTATCGCCAGGGGGGCAGGGCCTCATTCTCCAAGGACAAGACCCGCTCCTCAAATTCGGTTTCCAGATCAGGCCTGATCGGAAACAGGTCCGACAATCTGAACAGGTCTGACGAATTGCCGAGTCTGGTGCGCAGATCCCGACGTCGGCCTGGAGGAAGCTTTCTCGGGGCCAGTCTATTTGGGCGGCAGCTGCGACACATCGATCCACCCAGCTTTCCAGTCGGCTGGTTGGGCCGTAGTCAGCATGGGAAACAAGGCCCCTTTCGCGATTTTGCCAGGCCAGGTAGACAACCTGTACACCCAGAGCTCGGGTGCGGCCGTTATGCTTGCAATTATAGCTGCGCGCATCATTTCGCCCCTCGTTGCCCAGGTCCACGCAGACTATAAACGTGCGATCGATCTTTTTGTTTCAGTCTCCTGGATACCCCAGGAAGAATCAACGTGCAGGGTTCGAGGTTCTGGCCGCGCTGCCGTCTTCTTGTCTCGTGACGGTGAAGGCCCACCATAATCACGCCTTAGGTAACGATCGATGCAGCGGATAAAGCAGCCAAGCGATCCGCGGCAACCCTTTGGCAGCCATCCCAGTCGGAGCTGGAGCAGAGTAGTTTCGACCAAAGCATGATGTGACGTTTCCTCTTCGATGTTGCTCGGGCCCTCCCTAAGTGGCCAGCGCTGGCCACGAGAGCGGGTGAGAAGTCCCTGAGCCGCCCAGTTAGTAAGTACCCGCCCATCGGAGCCGCCTCGGCAGAATCTGCTTGGGACCCTGGGGCCCCCCCCCCTCCTCCGAGGCCTCCTCGCCTCTGCCCCTTCCGAGCCCCAAGGGCATGCGGGCGAGCTCCACCGTTGGGAATCAGTCCGCGGCGCGTTTATTTACACCCTCTGCCGGGTCAGGGCCATGACCCAGGACCCGTATCTCAAGCGTCTCGACGACAAATGTCCAGGGTACTGCGCGGGCCTAGCCTCGCTAGCTCAAAGCCCCAGAGGCCGCCAGCTTTTGAGTTTCGAGTACGTGCGCCGTGCTAGCACGATGATTATTCGTCGCTCCTGCGGGTCCTGTTCGGAGGCGGGAGCCCGCGGTCGTTTGTTACAAGAGTGCCCGCGGAAACCGTCGTCGAACAATGCCAGAAGCCAGTTAGCCCGCACTCTGGAGCTAAGACGCCCGAGGAGTGGATGGGATTCCGCCCGTGTTTTTTCCGCCCCCAGAGCCATTCGAGCAATTTTATCGAAAAGCCATCGAAGTTGCGCGACAGCTGCCCAGCGAAGCAGATCAAGCCCAGGAACAGACAGGCCCACACCAGGGATGAGGCTTGCCCATCGTCCTGGCGTTCTCTACACCAGGGGTGGACATTGCCGAGTCGTCCTGGCGTCGCCTCATTCTCAGTGTACATGTGCGCGCGCACGAGCGCGATCCCCGCGCGCGTGTCAGGCACCCCGACTCAGGGGGGGGGAGCGCTCACTTAGTTTTCCTGCGGCACTGGCCGCAGACGCGCCCTGGCTCGATGCAGGTTCGATCTGGGGTTTTGTTTCTCGCTCCGTTTGGCGGTGCTGGTTACGCAGCCAGCCCTAGTACCCGAGCTTTGGGGTACCGCCAGCCAGACGAGGCATGCCGTCCTCTTCACTGCAGAGTGCTGCTTTGGCGCCTCCTCTTTACTGGGCGCCCTACTGAGTGCTGTGTGTGTGTGTGTGCGCGTGCGCGTGTGTCCTGCACGCGTGTCAGGCACCCCTCCTCAGGGGGAAGGAGCGCTGCGCACTTTTGTTCTCTCCCCTGAATTGACGGTGCTGATTGCGCAGCCAGCCATAGAACCCGAGCTTTGGAGTTCCGTCAACCAGGAGCCAATCCCACGAGGGCCCCTGAGCACGGGGGTGGACTTGGGTTGCCAGTCCGCCCCGACAGTGGCTCAGCCCCACTTCCCCACCCCCACGTCCGTGGAAGGTGGCGTTTCGGTGCTGCTGTGGCCTGGGGTGCAAGACCACGCCAGGCCCCAGCATCGCATTCAGCGTCGGCAGCGCACTGCCGTTTCAGCGGCACCCGTGGCCGCTGTGGAGTACAACAGGTGGCCCAGTGCCACGAGGTTTCGGGTTAGGGTCAGGTTGGCCAACCCTTAGCCCCCTTATTAGCCAGGTGGTGATCCTCCTTCTCCTCCTCCTCCTCCTCCTCCTCCTCCTCCTCCTCCTCCTCCTCCTTCCCCTCCCTCCCCATCTCGTCCTTTTCCTCCTGCCCCCTCCGAGCCTTCGTCCCTGTCGGCCCACCACGATTCGGCGCGACACGCTGGCCATTTCCCAGTCCCCAGACGTCAGCGCTCCGAGCCCCTCCGAGCCGGCCGCCCCGCGGAGCGGAGCGGCGCGCTGCCCGCCTGCGTGGCGTGGCGTGTCGCAAGGGCCTGAAAGCCGCGGTTCGGTCCGGCCCGGTTCGGTTCGATGTGCGACTGGTTCGGTTTGACCGGTTCCGGTTCGCGTCGCAAACCGGTTCGGTTCGACCGGTTCGGGTCTTTGTCGTAGGCCGGTTCGGTTCGACCAGTTCGGTTCGGCCGGTTCGGTTCGACCGGTTCGGTTTTATGTGTTTTGACCGGTCCGGTTCGGCCGGTTCGGTTCGGTTGGTTCGGCCGGTTCGAATTTACGCAGAGGCGATTTCAGTCAGCCCGACACGTCAAGCAAGAGTTCCTAGCGACCGAAGATCCATGGCGCCATTCTCCAGGGTGGCGGCGCGAGGGCACGAAGATGATCGCGCGTCGCGCATCGTGGGGCGCGATGCGCGAAATTCGGTGACCTAGTTCCGAAAACCCAGAGTTTCGATCCTCGAGGCCCCGACACCCGCGCCCACAGGAGGCCAAAACTCCCCTGCTGGTCGGAGCCTTCGACGCCTTACTGAAGCTCCACTCGCTGTCGGGCGACCTGCGCGCGATAGACCTGTTCGAGGAGCGCCGCGAGTCGGCAGCGACGGCGGGGAGCAATTGCCCCCCTTTCCGCAGAAACAACCAGATACATATATATGTATATATATACACATATGTACATACATATACATATACATATACATATCTATATACGTATACAAATACATATACATGTACACATACACATACACATACACATACATATACATATACATATACATATTCATATACAAATGTATATACATATACATGTGCATATACATACACATGTACATATACACATACACATACATATACGTATACGTATACATAAACACATACATATACATATACATATACATATACATATACATATACATATACATATACATATACATATACATATACATATACATATACATATACATATACATATACACATACATCCACACATACATATACATATACATATACACATACATATACATATGCACATACATATACATATACATATACATACACATATACATACACATATACATATACATATACACATACATATACATGTACATGTACATGTGCATGTACATGTACATGTACATGTACATGTACATGTACATGTACATATACCTATACATATACATATACATATACATATACATATACACACATATACATATACATATACATATACATATACATATGTATACACAAGATTTTACCGGCTCGCTTCGCTTCGCCTTTAAAATCTTGGTCGCATGGCGCCAGAGAGGCGCGATGGGACCGGCAGTCGTCACTGCCGCGGTGCGATTCGGGAAGTGGTCATGGGTGTCATAGGACTCATCGGAATTGTAGGGCGCCTGGGGTTCCGTGAGGTCATCGGCTCTTGGGAATCATCGGGCTCGTAAGGTCCGTGAGGCTCAGAAGGCCCATAGGGCTCATTGTGTCTCATGGGGCCACAGGGATCGCAGGGCTCGTCAGGCTCACAGGGGTCGTAGGGCTCATATGGCTCACAGGGCTTCAGTGCTCATAGGGCTCATGGGGCTCATGGTCCCATAGGGCTCGTAGGGCTCGCAGGGCTTCTAGGGCTCATAGGGCTCACAGGGCTCTTAGGGCTCACAGCTCATTGGGCTCATAGTTTTGTGGTGCCCGCGGGGCTCATAGTGCTCATAGGGCTCCTGGGGCTCGTAGGGCTCATAGGACTCATACGGCCCGTAGGGCTCAGAGGGCTCATCAGGTTCATGAGGCCCAGGCGGCGCACAGCAGCCATAAGGCTCATAAGGCCTATAGGGTCATAGGGCTCATAGGGCTCATAAGGCCAAGGGTTCTCATAGGGCTCACATGGCTCACAGGCTCATGTGGCCCGTGAAGCTCGTAGAGTCCTCCGGGCCCGTAGGGCTCATTGGGCTCATAGGAATCGTACGGCCCATAGGGCTCATAGGGCTCATGGTGCCCGTAGGGCTCATAGTGCTCATGGGGCCCGCAGGGCTCATAGGGCTCATACGGCCCGTAGGGCTCGCAGGGCTCATGGTGCCCGCGGGGCTCATAGTGCTCATAGGGCTCCTGGGGCTCATAAGGCTCGTAGGGCTCACACGGCCTGCAGGGCCCATAGGGCTCATAGGGCTCATGGGGCCCGCAGGGCTCGTAGTGCTCATAGGGCTCCTGGGGCTCATAGGGCTCATAGGCTTATACGGCCTGTAGGGCTCATAGGGCTCATGGGGCTCAAAGGCCATACATGGCTCGTAGGGGGTCTTAGGGCCCGCGGGGGCCGTAGGGCTCATAGGGGTCGTGGTGCCCGTAGGGCTCATAGTGCTCATGGGGCTCCTGTGGTTCATGGGGCTCAGACGGCCCGGGAGCCCGTAGGGCTCATGGGGCTCATGGTGCCCGCAGGGCTCATAGTGCTCATAGGGCTCCTGGGGCTCATACGGCGTGTAGGGCTCATAGGGCTCAAAGGCCATACATGCTCGTAAGGTGTCGAGCAGAAAAGCTAGGGTGCATGCAGGATGATGAGGCCTGTCGGGGGGTTTTGGGTCGTTGGGCGCATGAGGCTGTGAGTCTGACTGGTCCAGAAGTCGTAGTATTCACAGGTCCCAGAGAGATCAGAAGGCAAGAAGGGATCGTGGAGTTCACATGGCAGAACTGCGCCTGCCCCTCGGGCATGTAGGGAGTGTAGGGGTTGGGGGATTGGTGCGGGGTTGCGGGCCTGATATGGCCAGGAAAGGTCATGAAACTCGCAGGGCTCATCGGGCTCCTAAGCTCGTAGGGGTCATGGGGTTCTCAGAGTCGTCGCAGAACTCATAGGGCTCATAGGTTTCGTAGGGGTCGTAGGGCTCATGGGGCCCATAGGGGTCTCAGGGGGCATATGGGTAGAGGGCTCATGTGGCTCGTGAAGCTCACCAGGTGCAGAGGTCTCGTGGGGCTCGCAAGGGGCACAGGGGCCAGACAGTCCATAGGCATCCTAGGGCTCATAGGGCTCGTAAGGCTCACATGGGTCGTAGGGCTCGTAGGGCTCATTGGGCTCATAGTTGTAGGGCTCGTAAGGCTCGCAGGTGTCATAGGGCTCGTAGGGGTCGTCGGGCTGGTAGGGCTCATAGGGCTCTTAGGGCTCATGGGGCTCGTAGGGGTGATGGAGCTCGGAGGTGTCATAGGGCTCATGGGGCTCATAGGGCTCGTGTAGGGCTCATAGGGCCCGTAGGGATGGTAGGGCTCACAGGGATCATGGGGCCTGTAGGGCTTACAGGGGCCACGGAGCTCATAGGGCTTACAGGGCGCATAGGAGTCGGAGGTCTCACGGGGCTCGGAGGTGTCATAGGGCTCATAGGGGCTCATGGGGCTCAGAGGGCTCGTAGGGCTTGTAGGGGTCGTAGGTCTCGTAGGGCTCATAGGGAGCGTAGGGCTGATGGGGCGTGTAGGGCTCACAGGGCTCACGGCCGTCATGAAACTCTGTGAGGTGTTGTTGTGGCCTCCTGTGGCCGTCTTGGGGGGCTTTTGGGAGCCGTTGGGGACTCTGACGGCTCTTTGTTGGGCCGTCTTGGGACTCTCGTGGGCCGTGCGGAAGTGCTTTGGGCTGGGTAGGAAACCTCATTGAAGCATCTGTGTGGCCTCCCGGGGGGGGCTCTTGAGCTCATTTGTTGGGCTGGGAAGGCGTCGTCGAGGTCTCTTGGGGCTCTCTGGGACCCTCGGAGGGCTCTTTATGGGTCCCCTCGGCGGCTCTGGGGCCATATTTGGGGGAAGAGCTCGAAAGGTCAGTTCCGTTGGTCCTTCTTGGGGCCATCTTGGGCCGTTTTGCGGGGCTTCTTGGGTGGTCTTGGGCCGTCTTGGGGCCATCTTGGTTGGGGCCATCTTGGGGCCCTCTTGGGCCGTTGTGGGGCCCTCATGGGAACCACTTCCGGCGTCTTGGGGCAATCTTGGGGGCCTGTTTGACCGTCTTGTGTGGTCGAGAGGTCGAGGAAGCAAGCACGTCGAAAATCATGAAAAACCTATAGGAAACTTACGAATTTTGACTTCTGGGGCCCGCTTGGGGGTGACCTATGGGCTCTCGCGGAGCGTCTTGGGGGCTTTTTGGGCCGTCCGGAGACCATCTTGGGCGTGTTGGAGCGGTCTTGGGCCGTTTCGGTGCTCCGCGGGACCGTCCAGGGAGCGATCTTGAGCTCGCCAGGGCGGCTTGGGATGACCGAGAGGGGCCTCCGGAACCGAATACTCCGAATTTCCCGCCGATGGGAGCGCCCAGGGCCGAATTTATGTACGGGGGGGGGGGGTCGACCCGCGGTTTTCCGATATAAGAATATTCGAAGAGGAATAGATATACACATATATGTGTATATATATATAGAGAGAGAGAGAGAGAGAGAGATAGAGAGAGAGAGAGAGAGAGAGAGAAAAGGAACCTCGTCTCTCCTCCCCCTCCTCCTCCTCCTCTTCCTCCTCCTCTTCCCTCCTCTTTCCTTCTCCTCCTCCTCCTTCTCCTCCTCCTCTCCCTCCTCCTTCCTTATGTTCCTCCTCCTCCTCCTCCTCCTCCTCCTCCTCCTCCTCTTCCTCCTCCGTAGCCATTTTGGATCAAGATGATGAGTTCCTCAGTGGAACAAGTGGATACCGCTAGCCCGCGGCAGGCAAGGCCACTTGTGGCCTGGCAGACTTCAACCGCACTGACGCTCGCACCCACGGGTAAACGGAGGCCTTTCCCGTTCCTGTGCGTGCGATCGTCTCAGTCGACTCCATGGGGCCTGCTGTCTGCGATCGCCCTCATCATCCTGTTCGTCGCACGGACTCTGCGGCAGAGGCAGACACTGTTGCAGCTGACAGCCAACGACTCGCTGACGAGCTGGAGGCGGCCCCCACGTTCCCATCGCAAGAACGCAAGGCTGGCTCGGGGCGGAGCGGCAAAGGGGGTGCGACAGGTGCTGCTGGCGCTCGCCCTGCTGGCAGCCGTCAGCGCAGGGCTCCCCGTCACCCACATGAGGACGGATCATCGGATGGCCGCTCCACCTCGCGCAGCGGGCGTGGGGCCACGCGGTACTCTGGCACCGTGGACCTGGACGCGGACCTGGAGGACTGGCGGCGACACCACGCGCGCGCTGCCAGCGCAGAAGGTGCTCCTCCTGACGCCTGGGCAGCCGCGGCCGCCCGCGCTGGGCTGCCCCCTGTTGGCAGAGAGTGGGCCCGCTGCCAGCACCATGACCTGTCCCCTCGCGCCGGCCCCGCTGGCGAGATGGGCGCCCCTCCCGCGCGGCCTGGCCCCGCGGCGGCGGCCTCGGGTGTGGCGCGCGCCCATGGTGGCGCCCCTGCGTCAGTCGAGGCCAGCCTGCAAAGCATGGGGGCGCGCCTTCAGGCCTCCCTGCAGGCGGCAGTGGCATCGGCAAGCTCGAGCATGTCGCAAGCCTTCCAGACGGCGATCCTTGAGATGGCGCAGCGGAACGACAGCCGCTTCCAGGCAATGGAGGACCGCATCGTGCCAATGGAGGAGAAGATGGGCCAGGTCGACCAAATGCAGAAGGAGATCCAGAAGCTCAAGGAAGAATTGGTGGTACTCAATACGGGCGTCCCTGCAGCGTCCACAGGCGGCAATTGGGACAGAACGCCAGACCCCGCGGTTGTCACGGTCTTCGCCAAGATCGCGCTCTCCAAGCAGGCGGTGGAGCAGGCACTGGCCCCGCTGGTGGCTGAGGCGCAGCTCAACGACCACGTCGTCCTGGAGGGCGATGCGGTCTCGCAGCGCCGCAGCGCTTCCTCCTCCGCTGCAAGGGCGCGGCCACCCTGGCGGCCAGACGGGTCAACAAGCTACTGCAGCTCATGCGTGTGGGACAGGGCCAATGGCGAGAGATACATGCATCGACACCGACTGGATCGCAGGTCCTTCTCAACTTGGGCAAGGATCGGAACCGTCGCCAGGTCAGTCACGAGCTAGCTCTCAAGAAGATCAAGCAAGGGATTGAAGGTCTACTCCCACACAAGCTCTTCGTGGAAAAGGACGCGGCGGCGTTGTCCATGCAGTGGGCACAGCTGCTGCGAGTGCAAATCGAGTCACCGTCGTCGTGCCCCCAGGTGCTCTGGAACAGGGCGTGCATCAGGAAGTTCAACCTCGACAAGGACGCGCTGGCAGAGGAGGCGGCTCGCGTGCTGCGCCCCGAGGCGCAGGAGTGGTGCTGCCTTTAGCAGGATGGCACAGTGCTGGGGAGAGTCGGTCGGAGTCGCCCAGTTCGCATCATGGAACACCAGGGCCTTCGCCAGCTACTTGCCGAGGCTCATCAAGGGGAAGTTGCGTTACCTGCAGACGCACTGGCGGGGGCCAGTCGTTCTGGGATTGCAGGAGACGCACGCGGGCCTGGAGACCATGCAGCAGCTGCTCGGTCGTATTGCCCGAGATTTTGTTTGCTTCGCATCCTCACCGATCGGGGCTCAATTTGATGCGGGCGGGGTGGCCACTGTCTTCCCTGCCCAGGTGAATGGAGACCGCATCACATACTCACAGTTTGACGCTGTCCCAGGCCGTGCTCTCAAGGTGACGGCCTCCATGACAGGCGCGGAGCTCCGCCACTGGAACGCGCGCAACCACGGCTTCACGGCGGACGTTCGCACTCAGCTTCTCCAGCATATCCGTGCTGACCTTGCGTGGGCCCACGCCGCTCCCACGGCTCGTGCAGTGGTGGTGGTGGGCGGCGACGTCCTGGAGCAGGAAGTATTCGGCGCACTGCCGCCTGGGCCCGCCCCGTCGGGGCCGAGGGCACAGGCCCAACGTGCGTGGGAGGAGGCGACGCGCATGGCGGTGGATCTGGCTCCCGCCAGAGCGACACGCTGGCACCAGGGCCTGCGCCGAGCCTCCAGGATTGACAAAGTCCTGGTGAGCGTCCCCCGCTGGGCCCTGTGCCAGCTTTGGCAGTCTGCATCGGTGTGCGGCGAGCCGAGGGAGCTCCACATCAACGAGGTGAGCGACCACGCGATGATCATCGCATCCATCGCGCCGAGAGCACCGCGGCCTCGCTCGCGGGGCCCTGCCCCTTTCTCGAGGCAGCTGGTCATGCTGCCAAGGTTCCGCGAGATCGTCGAGCTCTACTGCGCGGAGGTCTGCTGGGGCGAGCTGGCCCCTCCCGACGCGCACGCGGCGTGCGTCACGTCCCTCCAGGCGGCGGCCAAGCTTCTGCAGAACGAGCTGCTGACCACCAACGGCGGAGCGAAGGGCCCTAACGCCGCGATCTGGAGGCAGCTGGCCCGTGCGTTCTGGCGGCAGGACGCTGCGCTGGCAAGGGTGGTGATGGCGCAGAACCCGTGGGCGAATGACGTGATTGAGCTTGGGGCGCTGGGTCAGCCCCATCGTGTGACGCTCAAGGACCCTGCTGAGTTCGAGCGCCGCTACACGCTGGCCCAGCGGCGCGAGGCGGCTGCCAACAGCCGCGCGGCGCAGGCGGAGGCAGAGGAGGAGTCCGCTGAGGAGCTGCGCAAGCGCATGATCTCGCAAGGCCGTGCCCTCCGACGACGTGCTCAACTCTGGGCACCTCGGGGAGCAAGGCAGCACCTTGCCGCGGTGGACCTCCCCCACGGCGCGGTGACCACGCAAGAGGGCATGGCTGCGGCGCTGGCGGCGCACTGGAAGCCCGTCTTCGACCCGCCCAAGGGCCCCGTCTCCGAGCGGAGGAAGGCAAGGCTGCAGGAGCTGTACCTCGAGCGCTTCGCCACGCCGGCTCCTGAGTGGGATGCGCTCCCGCCGCCTGGTCCTGAGGCCATGCGCATGGCTGTGGCGCGCGCCAGGCCCGCAGCACCTGGGCCTGATGGCCTGCCTGCTGCAGCGTGGGGAGCAGCAAAGCAGGGTGCAGAAATTCTCTATCGCGTCTCTGTCTGGCTTCGCTCGGGATACCCGATGAGGTCCGACTTCAACTGTTCTTTAGGAGTGTTTATCCCGAAATCGCAGGCCCCGTCGGATGGCCCCCCCTTCTCGTGCCCCCCGAGCGCCACTCGTCCCCTCACTCTGAAATCAACGGGGCCTAAGGCGATTTCGAGCGCGTTCAATTTTAGTTTCGCCCGTGGTATCAAACAGACGGTCTCGGCCTCTCAGAGAGGCTTCGTCCGCGGGAGAAACTTTTTGGCTAACCTGGTCGAACTCGACGCGTGTGCCCGCGTCGCAAGCATGCGAGCGATCGACCCTGCAGGCTGCCCACAAGCCTCGTCATCGCCCATGTTGCTCGCCTTCGATTACGGCCAAGCGTTTCCGTCTTTGGATCATGCCTGGATGTGGAAGACTCTTGAGGCCTGGAAGGCCCCTGCGGGGTTCCTCGAGGCGCTGCAGGGCACTTACGTGCAGGCCGCCACGTTCAGCGCATGCTCTGCTCGAGTCCCGCTCTATAACGTGAGAGGAGGCGTGATGCAGGGCGACCCTCCCTCGGGCAGCATGTTCGCCTTAGGAGTCGACCCCTTTGTCCGTGATCTTGACTCTGCCCTCTCCCGCGGCGACAGTGAGGGAAAGGGGCTTGCCAGATGGTGCGCGGACGACTGCGGGGCTGTGACTTGGGGGGCCCCTGGCCGCAAAGAGCTTCGGCGCGTCTTCTCGGTCTCGGGCAAGATAGCTAATCTGCATCTTCGGCCCAGCAAATGCTTTTGCGCCCCCCTGTGGGCCCCGTTCTCGCCAGGCATCCAGAATCAAGCCCAGCAGTTTTTGCAGGAAACCTCGAGTGAGTGGCAGCAGTTCAAGGTCGTGTCTGAGCTAGACTACCTGGGATGTGTCCTTGGCCCCTCAACTACGATGCACGCACAGTGGGCGCAAGTTGTGCAGAAATACAAAGACCGCACGCGCGCGATCGCTGGCACAGGCGCGGATGCGGCTGCGTGTGGAGTCCTGTGCAGAGAGAGGGCCGTGAGTGTCTTGCAGTACAAAGCGCAGCTTTTCGAACTCCCCCGCACTGAGGTCGCGGACGAGCGACATTATCTCACCCGTCTCTTCCGTGCCCCTGGCTCATGGCTCCCCCTGCGCTGCGTCTTCGAACTCCAGTCTTTCGGCGGCCCCACTCTCCCCCCTCTCCGTGCTGTCGCCCTCGCGGCCAGAATGCGAACGGCTCTCGAGACGACGACGGTCTGGCGATCGCTCTGCCCGATGCTCCAAGCAGAGGCGGAGGAACACCATCCGCTGGTACAGTGGGTCGGACGGGGAGACGGGCACGCGCCATGGCCGAGCTTCTGGATCGAGCCACCGCTGGCTTGGAACCTCCGCCGTGCGGCGGAGGCCTCCGCGGAGCTCGGCCCCCTCGCCCCCCCCGCCCGCGCAGGCCTCGCCCTCCTGCACGCCCGCCAGTCGGCCTGGCGTGAGGAAAATGCGGGCCTGCCCCACCCATCAAGACTCAGAGGTGCCTCCAAGCGGGCATTGCTCCAGTCCTCTACTCTTCTGCCTCTTCGCTCATCCCTCTCATTGTACAGCGCCTCCAGAAGTGGTTCCAGGTCGGGGGGGGCGTTTGTCGGGCGGTGTGCTGGGAGGGGGTGGTGGGTCTTCTAATGCGCTCCCCCCCGTCCTGGAGAATGGCCGCCATCAAGACTTGGACGGGGGGCTGGGTCACGGATGCCCGCATGCGCAACCCTGACTTGTCCTGTCTGATGGGGTGCGCGTGCCCAGACTCCCTCTCCCACTACGTGCGGTGCCCTGGCTTCCTCTTCCTTGTCCGCTCCGCGTCGGGGTCCGCGGTGGACCCGTCCTTGCCCCGCCGATTGGCCATCCTGGATCCCTCCATCCTGCGGCTCCGTCAACTCGTCATTCTCTTTCACCTCCACCGCCTCCTCCACCAGGTGAGGAGGCGTCGTGGTGCCCGGTCTCCGTCCGCCGCTCAGGCGCGAGACTTCGCAAAAGCAGCACAGATTGCGACGGACACCCCCATGGGCGGGTGGCGGTCGGTCGCCAGAGCGTTGAATGCTAGTCAGGTGTAGGCGAGGCTGACGAACTCATTCCGACGCTGGGCCTCCTCCTCTTCCTCCACGTCCTCCTTGTCCTCTTTCCTCCTCCTTCTTCTCCTCCTCCTCTTCCTCCTCCTCCTCCTCCCCTTCTTCCTCCTCTCCTCCCCCTCTTCCTCCTCCTCCTGCTCCTCTTTCCTCCTCCTCCTCCTCCCCCTCCTCGTCCTCGTCGTCGACCTCCTCTTCCTCCTCCTTCTCCTCCTCCTCCGGTTTCCTCCTCCTCCTCCTCTTCCTCCTCCTCCTGTTCCTCCTCCTCCTCGTCCCCCTCCCCCTCCTCCTCCTCCTCCTCCTCCTCGTTGTCCTCCTCCTCCTCCCCCTCCTCTTTCGTTCTTTTTACTCAACCTCCTCTTCTCTCTCCTTACTTCTTCCCTTCATCCTGTTTCCTCCTCCTCCTCCTCGTCCGCCTCCTCCTCCTCCTCCTCGTCCCCCCCCTCCCCCTCCCCCTCCTCCTTCTCCTGCTCCTGCTCCTCTCCTCCCTCTTCCACCTCAGGCCTCCTCCTCCTTCTCCTCCTCCTCCTCCTCCGCCTCCTCCTCCTCCCCTTACCTCCTCATCCTCTGTCCTCCTCTATGCCCTCCCTTTTCTGTTTCACCTCCCCCTTCTCCTCCTCCTCCTCCTCCTCCTCCTCCTGTTCCTCCTCTCCTCCTTCTCTTCTCCTCCTCCTCCTCCTTCCCTCACTCTCCTCTTCCTCCTCCTCCTCCTCCTCCTCATCCTCCTTCTCCTCGTCCTCCTTCCTCCTTCCTCTTCCTCCTCCTCATCCTCCTCCTCATTCTCCTTCTCCTCGTCCTCTTTCCTCTTTTCTCTTCCTCCTCATCCTTCTCCTCTTCCACCTCTTTTCCTCCTCCTCTATCTTCTTGTTCATCCTCCTCACCACCATCATAGTCGTCAACATCAACATCATCAGCATCATCAACATCAGCATCATCATCATCATCATCAACATCATCGTCATCATTATCATCATCATCACCATCATCATCATCCTCATCATCATCATCATCATCATCATCTTCACCATCTTCATCACCATCGTCACCTTCATCAGCCGCATTATGATCATCATCATCACTGTCACCGTCACCAGCATCCTCAGCATCATCATTATTCTTAGCTTCATCATCACCAACACCCTCGGTATAATCATCATCATCACCATCATCACCATCACCATCACCACCATCCTCATCATCATCACCATCACCGCCATCATCATCATCATCATCATCACCACCACTATAACCATCATCACCACCACCACCATCATCATCATCATCCGCATTCTCATTATCACCAGCACCACCAACATCATCATCGCCACCACCATCACCATCACCATCACCATCAATATCATCATCATCATCATCATCATCAGCATCATCATCATCATCAGCATCATCATCATCAGCATCATCTTTCCGCCTCCCCGTCCTCCTTTTTTCTCCTCCCCCTCCTCCTCCTCCTCCTCCTCCTCCACCTCCCTCTTTCCCCCGTTCTTCTCCTCCTCCTCCTAGTTCTCCGCCTCCTCATCCTCATTCTCTCTCATCCTCCTCGTCTTCACCCCCTGCTCCTCCTCTCTCCTCCTCATCCTCCCCCGCCTCCTGTTCATGCTCCTGCTCCTGCTCCTCCTCCTCCTCTTCCTCCTTCTTCCTCCTCCTCCTCCTCCTCCTGCTTCTCCTCTCCCTCCTCCTCATCCTTGTCCTCGTTCCTCCTCCTCCTCCTCCTCCTTCTCCTCCCCCTCCTCTGTCTCCCTCTCTTCTCTCTCGAGTCTCATCCTCCTCCTTCTCCTCCTCATTCCTTCTCTTGCTCCTCCTCCTGCTCCTCCTCGTCCTTCTTCTTCTCCTTCTTCTCCTCCTCCTCCCCCTCCTCCTCCTCCTCCTCCTCCTCCTCCTCGTCCTGGTCCTCCTCCTCCTCCTCCTCCTCCCCCTCCTGGTCCTCGACCGCGTCTTCCTCCCTGTCCTCCTCCTCTTCCCTCCTCCCGCCTCGTCCTCCTTCTCCTCCTCCTCCTCCTTCTCCTCCTCCTGCTCCGTTTCTGTTCCTCCTTCGCTCTTTTCCTGCTCCCTTCCCTCCTCCTCTCCCCTTCCTCCTCCCCCCTCCCTCCTCCCCCTCCGTCGTCCTTCCTCGTCTTCCAGTTCCTCCTTGTCCTGAACCTACTCCTCCTCCTATTCCTCCTTCTCCTCCTCCTTCTCCTCCTCCTCGTCTGTGCTCTTTCTCCTCTGTGTTCCTCCTCCTCCTCCTCTCTCCTCCTGCTCCTCCTTCTCCTCCTCTCTCCTCGTCCTTCTCCTTCTCTTCCTCCTCTTCTCCTCCTCCTCCTCTTCCTTTTCGTCCTTCACGTCCTCTTTCCTCCTTCTCTTCCCCTGCTCTTTCCTCTTGCTCCTCATTATCATCCTCCTCTTTCCTCCTCCTCGTCCTCCTCATCCTGGCCTCCTCCTCTTTCCTGCTCCTTCTCATTCTTTTCGTCCTCCTCCTCCTGTTCCTCCTCCTCTCTCTTCCTGTTCTTCCGCTTCCTCTTCCGTCGTCCCTTCTCCCTCCTCCCTCCTCTCTCCTCCCTCCTCCTTCTCCTCCTCCTTCTCCTCCTCCTTCTCCTCCTCCTCCTCCTCCTCCTCCTCCTCCTCCTCTTCGTTCTTCCACTCCTCCTCCTCCGCCTCCTCCTCCTTCTCATCCTCGTTCTCCTCCTCCTCTGTCCTCCTCTCTCCTCTCTGTTTTCTCATCCGTCTCCCCCTCGTCCTCCCTCCTCTCTCCTCCTCTTCCCTCCTCCTCCTCATTCCTCCTCCTTCTCCTCCTCAGCAGGCAGTACATAGCATGGCCCACCCAGGCGGACAAGCAGGTCGGGGTGCTGCACAGGTTGACGACGCCACCTCGGAGACCCTCGCAAGACATCGGCATCGACGACGAGACGCTCTGCAGCCCCGTGGATATGGTCGATGAGAAGACCATATCCTTCAACGAGACATGGGCGTGCAGCGACGTCCCGCAAAATACCCACATGCAGTACATCACCGCGCTGCGGGCCAGGGCGCATGAGGAGGACAACCACGACCCCTGGACCCTGGAGGACCTCGGCCAGTGTTTGAAGGGCGAGCCCGGCAACAGCAAGGGAGCGGACATGATCTGCACGAGCGACACCAGACCGTTGCCCGCTTTTGTGCGACAGGCGCTCCTCAATTTTTTCAACGAGTGCGAGGCGCACGTGGCCTGGCCGTGGCAACTTCTCCTAGCGGTGTTCATGATCACGCCGAAACCTGGCAAATAAGATCATGCACTGGCACTTCTACCTCAGCTGGTTCGTTGTTGGGATATAATCCACGATGGCCGGGTGCGGAGATGGGCCAAAGAGCACGAGCCAGAGTGGGGCGCGGCGATCGCTGGCAACAGCTGCTAACGAGGGCCGTTGAGGAGGCTGTGTGCAAGGACACCCTCTGCATATACGAGACCCTGCTCCTGGCCGAGACCGGGAAGTTCTATGGCAGCTTGAGGATCGACACGGTGGCGCCTGCCGCACTTGAGATGCAGTTCCCAGCGCGGCCGCTCCACCTCATGATGCTCCAGTACTCTGCAGTTCGGGTGCAACGAAGCCACGGGTCCGTCTCCTGGCCGTTCTACGCGGACAGGTCCATCCTGATGGTCTCGAGGCATTCGAACAACGTCGCCAAGACGGTGGTGCACGCTGCCATGACACACCTGACGGGCACAACACCCCGCGACCCATCCCAGGAGCCTGGTTCGACGACGTCAGCATCAGCATCGTAGGCAGCAGGTCCCAAGTCATCAACGCCACGGTGGAGGCCACCCACCCTGTGTTCACGTGCTTCAGACAGCAGGGCCTCAAGCTGGCGGATAAGACGATGCCCCTGGCCACGCACTTCGAGGGCGTGAGGGCAGCAGGGGGCAGCTGCTGAAGAGGGGCGTGAAGCTCAAGGTGGCCACTGAGGGGCGCGACCTGGGAGCTGATCGCGCCGCCCGGGGTACTGTGACGAGACTGGCCCATGGTGCGCGATGGAAATGAGTCCGACGACGTTTCGGGGCTGTTGGCCGGCGAGAGATTTCGGCGACCAGGACTTCTACGACGAGCTGAAGTGGTTCAGCAGGGTGCCGTGGTGGCCTTGGAGTACTAGTTGGCGCCGTCCGCCCGGCGCGGCGACGCTGCGCCCGCGCCCCGAGGAGGCCTTGGCCGGGCCGCTGCCTGACCATTTACTTGGCCGTGGAACACCCGGCCATCGAAACCCTGAGGGGCCAAGTCGGTCGCTGGTTCAGTTGCTGGGGCCACGGCCCAGATCCACGGGCACAGGTGCGACGTGCGTGGGCAGAGGTCTCCGCCAGGCTCTACGGCGCTTGGAGCTCGAGAGGATGGAGGCAACGGCGTCGCCCTAGTGCGTGCGTGATCTGGACGAGTTGGGCTGACTCGCGAGGGCCAGACGCATGGCCGGATAAGGAGAAGAACCCATGGGAGCTCCCGCTGGGCGGAGAGCAGGGCGACCCCGCAGGCATCCTCGACGCGCTGATGAGCGACGTTTCGAACTGCCTCTGGGACGGCGGCAGCGCGCTACAATAGTGGCGGACTGGGGCACAGTGGGGCAGACACTGTTGACCTTCGTCGTCATCTGGAGTGGCTGCTATGGCGAGGGAACTTCCAGGAGTGTTGCGGGCTGATGGTGGCCCCGCGCGCTGGCGCGTGGTCCCGCGCTCGCAAGAAGGCCTTCTCAGAAGGCGGCCGGGCGAGTGCGAGCGCGGGCGCGTCGAGGTGCCGCGTTCGGCGAGACCGAGCGACTCCGCCGCCGGGCCAAGCAGGGGCACCAGGCGGCCCCAGCCTTCTGGCCGCGGGGCTTAACGCCGAGAGCTTGGTCAGTCACGCCCGAGTGCGCGACGGAGGAGACGACGGGCGTCGGCGAATGCGCCCGGGGCGGTCGCCTCGCTGCAGAGGGCGGCCCCCCGTGTCGTGGCGCGCGGGGGCGGTGCAGGAGGCAAAGGAAGCGCAGACTGGAGATGCCGTCGCCGCGGCGGGGCAGGGGTGCGGCGGCGGAGGGGCGGCGGCGACTGCGAGCCCGCCGCGGGCCAGTTCGGGCTCCTCCCAGGCCCGCGCCAGGACGGCAACCGCGCCCAGCTCTGGGCGTTGCTGGGCTGCCCCCCGCGGCGCGGCTGGCGCGCCGCGCTACTGGGCGGACAGCGAGCTGGTCTACGAGGGGCGGTGCAACGAGCAGTGCTATGAGTGGGTCAACTGGACGACAGCTCTTGCGCGTCGGCGGCTTGTCGTGGCTACCCGGGGCCTTCGACGGGCGGCCCCATCGACGACGCGAAGCACGTGCTCTGCGCCAACGACAGCAGAGGGGGCCAATGGGCAGAATAGGAGGCGCCGAGACCACTTGGCCGATGGCCCCGCTGCGCCTGTGGGTCGACGGCCGCCGGCGACGCGCATCCTGGCTGGGCCCCGACGAGGGCGATATTGGACATGCGAGTGTTGCCCGAAGGAGGTCGGGCCCGCCACCGCCGCGGGCGCGCCCGCGACGCGGTTCTCCGATTGACGCAGCGGCCTACCGCGCCAGCGCGGCGCAGAGCTCGAGAGGATCGGCATGGGCGCCCATCCGTCGCGCCCGCTCGTCTTCCTGAAGTCCGAGAGCAGAGGGTGTCTGTCGGTTGTGTGGCATCACCTCCACCGAGTGCGTATCGGCGAATGTGAGAGACAAATGTCTCGGCTATCTGAGGCGAAGCAGCTGGACGTGCAGTCTGCGAGGCTGGATGCGTCAGGCGGAAACGAGGCCTGGATGCCCGGCCCCCCAGCTCGACCGCAACGGCGCGACGCTAAGCCCGGCGCCGAGACCGAGGCCGAGCAGGGGGCAACGTCGCCCGCTGGGCAGCTGTCGGCATCGCCAACGGGTTTTGCTTGCAGCGACCCGCGCGGCGACTAGCGGGGGGCCTTCGATGCCGAGGGGGGCCGAGAGGCGCCCGACGCAGGACGGCCCCGCTCGCCTCCGCCAGACTCAAGCGGAGCAAGAACGGACCCCATGGTCGCGGCTTCAGACGCACGGCCGCGCGCGCGCGTCAGCCAGGCACGCGCGGGGGAAGGGTGGGCCTCGGGGTCGCGACCCCTAACTGTCGTCGCGCGCCGCGCCCCGACGCGCGCGGAGATGGGGCGGACCTCGGGGTTGCGGCCCCGGAGTCGCAGCTTTGCGCGCTTCCGCAATGCGCGCGTGATGGATGGGCGGCCCGCCCCCCCTAGGGGGCGCGGCCCCTCGCCGACGGCTCCGAGCGCCTGCGCCAGACGCGCGCGGAGTAGGTGCGGGCCCCGGAGCTGCGGCCCCCGCGGGGCAAGCCGCGCGCGCGGCGCGCGCGGGGCCCCGGGCTCGCGGGGTGCGAGTCGAGATGCCCCCGCCGAGAAAAATTCCTCCTCGTATCTCGTTATCCTGTTCCTCCGTCGTAGTCGCGTTGGCTCGAGCAATCGCGCGGCCGCGCCTCCTTCCTCTCCTTGCGGAGGCGCAGGGTGGCGCTGCCCTGGGGGGCTCGCGCGGCGCCAGTGGGCCCAGCAGCCCTCGTGGCTGCGGCGGTCCGCGGAGCCGTGGACGGCGGCGCGCCGCGCCGCGCTGTCGCCGACGTGGCGCTCTCCGCCGCGTCGGCCGCCGCCTTCGCGGCGCGGTCGACTCTGCAGCGGCTTTCTGACGCGGGCGACGGGTTGCGCCCGGGGTGCCCGCCGACCCTGCCCCCCGCGCGTCGTCGGGGGTGCCGCGCGAGCGGCGGCGCGGGCCGGAGGCGCGAAGCTGCGGTGATGGAGGATTCAGCAGTGGTGGACGTCCTGCTGCTAGCTGCCCCCCCCCCGCTGCCGCTGACGGCCTCGGCGCGGGCGTCGGCGGAGGCCGCGGCGATGACATCGGGCTCGACGACGCCGCCTGGGCTGACGAGGCCGCGCCGAGGAGGCGCGGGCCGCGCCCTGCGGGGGCGCGCGCTGCTGCGGGGGGCCTTGCTGGAGTAGGCGGCGCGCCGCCTGCAGAGGCTAGGGCTGCGGCGACGGTGGCGGTGCAGCGTCGGCGGCGCCCATCGGCGGCTGGCGCCGCGCTGGCGCTGGCGGCGATTGGAGCAGATGGCCCGGGCCTCGCCCCGCCTTTCGCGGAGGTCGCCGTCGCGGCGGCTGCGCTGCTCGCGGATGCAGGGGGGCTTCTGCGAAGCTCACGGCGGCCGCCGTCGCTGCTGCCGCGGCTGCCGCGGCTGCCGCGGCTATAGCTGGCGGAACTGGCGACGCGGCACGCAGTGCGGCAGTGCAGGAGTTCGGGCGGTAGAGCGCGCGCTTGGCGGAGCTCCAGGAGCAGGAGCTCGAGGGGCAGTCGGCGCGCGGCCGCGGGCGCAGCGAAGGGGGGGCAGCGGAAGGGTCGGCGATAGTGCCTTGCTCTCCGCGGAGGGGGGAGGGCGCTTGCCCCTTCCCCCTTCCCTGCCACGCTGTTCGTCTGCGGCTAGTTTAAGAGCGTCGACGCGGTCGGGGGCCTGGCACCCCGGGCGGTGGCCAGGTCCCCGCGGGCGCGGCCGGCCAGCGGCCGCGTTGTAGTCTCGGCGGGCTGTCCCTGTCCATCTTATATTTGTATGCGGCAGCGAGTGCTAGGGCCTTAAGGCTTATTCCATTCTGGGGCGAAAAAGATGCACGTGCTTTCTCAGTTGGTCGCTCCAAGAGGAGTACATCATGTTTTCAGACACATAGACAGCACACGTGCACATCTTGACGCCAGCGCTGTTCGCAGGGGCGATCACGGGGAAGACGAGCCCCTACTGGGGCCTGCTTGCGTCTTGGCGCCACATCTATTTCCCTTTCCTGCTCTTCCAAAGCTTCTCCTTGCGCGTGGCTCACAGTCGCGCCCCCGGACGCGTCGATTGGGCGGGCTGGGCGTTTCGCTTGAGGCCTTGAAACTGAATATGCGCAGCAGATTCAAGGATGGAAGGCTGGCCGTTTCACGCCGCGCACATTCGTCGTGCACATTCGTCCTTAACGTTGCAACGGATTCAAGGATGGAGGGCGGGTGGTGGTCAACATGTGGCAATCTCTTCAGCGTCGCGCGCATTTGTCATCCGCAATGGTTTCAGAGGGTGGCTCTCGCATTATCGCCGCGCGGGTTCGTTTGTCAAGCCCACATCAGTTTCAAAGATGGAGGGCGGCTCCTTTTTCGAAAGGGCACTCTCGCCATAGCGCCGTTCGCACTCGTTTCCACACGTTTCAATCGGTTCAACGATCCGTATGGTTGGAGTCCCAGGAATTGTGTTCTGGTGCAGTGTGGGGGTGATTCGGGTTGTCAGGACGCAGGAGTCATGTTGATTTGCGGCGTTGAATTCCCATGCTTGTTTTTTGACTCGAGTGCGCATTTGCACACGTTGTTCGTCCAACGTCTCGCATTGAACATGAATTTTAGGGGCTCATAACAACGGAACTTAGAGGAAGGGTCACCATCATGGATGCGTCTTGCATTTGCACTGTGTTTCCTTCTCCTGCCCCTTCCTCCTCCGCCTCCTCCGCCTCCTTTTCCAACGATCCAGCGAAGCAGATGGGTCACAAAACTCCAGGGCTCGGGCTTCGGCTTGGTCTTGGGCTCGGACGGCGTTTTCGTTGCTGTTGCTTCAGGTTTCAGCCTTTGGGTGCCCGTTCCAGGCCGTTGGGGCCTTCAGAAATCGACCTGGGACGAAAACGCTGGGTTGGCCAGGGTGGACTCCGAGAGGGGTCGTGGGGCCGACGGAAGTTTTTTTGTTCGGTTTCGGCTTCCTGGGGCCCTCGCCAGGGCGGCCCGGGACAGTCAACGACGCTTCGGGACGCAAAACTGGCTCTGGGGAAAAGGTCGGGACTGCCTGGGAGCCCGTATGCAACGGATCAGGACATCGCATGCTCTGGGGGGCATGCGACGCCAGCTGCGTGCAGGTGGGGCCCCATAGGGACTTCCACCAAAGGCGCCAGTGGCTGCGTTTGCATGCGCCCACAGCACCCATTTCGGCACTCCCATTACAAGCTTCGCGGCCCCATAGGGAACTCCACCGACGGCCCGAATGGCTTCGTCCGCATGCGCCCACCGCACCTCTTTCGGCACACCTCTCACGCGCTTCGTGGCCCAATAGGGAGTTGCACCGACGGCCCAAGTGGCTGCTTTCGCATGCGCCCACCAGACAGATTTCGGCATACCCCTCGCACGTTCCGTGGCCCCATAGGGAGCTCCTCCGAGTGTGGTGCATACAACGACGGTGCTCACAACTGCGTATGTGTGGGTACTTCGCCAGATTGTTTGTTGTTCGAACAATAATATCGATATACGTATATCTATATATAGATATCTATTATACATATATATATCATATAAACGAATGAGGCATATACATACACATATATATATACATTCAACCATGCCCATCGTTACGTTTGATGCTTCCTTTTTTCATACACGAAACGCAGACAACACAACATATCGTCAAGTGGGCACGCTGGGGCACGCCACTATACGCGAAGTGCGTCCCGTGTGTGACTTTACTACACGCTAAGCCCGCCACCGCCCGCCGGTAAAGTGGGACCACTGGGCAACGGGAAGCGCGTCCGGTATGTTACACGGAACCCGCACGCGTCCAATCGTTCGGTAGTTTCGCCAGACATCGATCACGTGCCGCCATGGCCAGATTTTTGCAGTGGGCTCGCTCCCGCCCCACAGGGAGTTGCGTCCGACAGCGACGGGCGGGTCCTGGGCCCCGGGCCCAGAACGCAGCCGTGATTGCCAGGAGTGGCGGACGACGACGACGGCGGTGACGACCACGGCGACGTCGACGACGAGGATGATGACCGCGATCACGGCGACGACGACGTCGACGACGACGACGACGACGACGACGACGACGACGGCGACCACGGCGACGGCGACCACGGCGACCACGACGAAAACGACATGCGTTCTCGCCACATCGCCGGCTACTGCTTAGCTCTCGCTGTTCCGCCGAGACATCGTCAGCATCCTCGCTCGCCTCCCTCTGCTCCTCCCCCCTCTTCGTTTACCTCCTTCTTCGCATCTGCATGTTCTTTTCCCTCGCGTCCCCCCCCGACCTTCCCAGGGGAACCACGACAGACCGCGGCAACCGTCCGGCTACCATTTTATTTATCAGGGATCGTGTGGTTCCCATTCTATTTGCCTGAACGGCAGAGGTTGCCGATGCTTAGGGCAGCTGCCGCCAGAACGATTGGAACACGCCCGAACAGGTTTGGCATCCACACAGCCGGGAACATATGTATAACAAAATCAATTATTCACTGCGTGGGGCTCCCCATATGTGCATCTAATCGCATGGACCGCTTCGCCGTGACTGTCTAAGCGCAATAGTTTTCGAGTGTAAGCGGGCTTGAGTTGCTGCGGAGTGGTCATGCATGTAACTGCACACGAATTGGAGTGCTAATGAGTCTTAGTAGTACGAGCGCGTCTCTGCGCATTGCCCTGGGTCCTCCTGGGGCCTCGTGAAACCTCCAGGCGCTCCCAAGCGCTCCAAGGCGCGCCTAGGCGCTCCCAGGCGCTCCCAGGCGTTCCCAAAACGCTCCCATGCGCTCCCAGGCGTCAGCGAGCGCTCACAGGCGCTCCCAGGCGCTGCCGGCACGCTCCCAGGCGCTCCCGCAAGCGCTCCCAGGCGCTCCCAGGAGCTCCCAGGCGCTCCCGGCGCGCTCCCAGGCGCTCCCAAGCGCTCTGGGACCTCTTGGGGCTTGGAGTGGCTTCCTGAGGCCTCCTGGAGCCTCGCGTGGCCTCCTGGGGCCTCCTGAAATCCTGGGACCTCGTACGATGGATTCGTGCCCCAGGAGACGCCCAATCAATAGGAACAAACGTGCATAAGACATTGCGGATTGGAGACAATCCATAGGAACACGCGTAAAACCCAGAGGATTCGTGCCCCAGGGGAGGCCCTAACCTATAGGAACAAACGTAAAATATTTGGATTTGTACACACAGGAAAAAAGGTCCATCTATATGAACATACGCATAATTCGTGCTTCAGATGAGGCCCGATCTATAGGAGCATAAGTAACACACATGGGATTGGAACCACCCCCGTTGCCTTCTGAGGCCTCCCCTCTCGGGGTTTCCCAGGGCCTCCTGTTGCCTTCCGGGGCCTCGTGGCGCTTCCTGTGGTTTCCTGGGGCTGTGGCTGCCTGAGGCCACGTGGAGCTTCCTGGGGCCTCCTGGAGCCTCTTGGGACATCCTGTGGCCTCTTGAATCTTCCCGTGGCCTCCTGATGCGTCCTGAGACCTTATGTGGCCTCTTGGGGCCTCCTGGAGTCTGCTGGAGCTTCTTGTGACATCCTGGGGAGGATCTGCGCCCACGAATCTGGCCACCAAAACAGGCAAACCGATCGAGACATCCTCTAAATTTGGCCCCCCTGGGGGGCGAAAGCGAGCGCCTTGCTCGAGACATCCTCCAAATTTGCTCCAGAAGCGGATGATGTGGGGCATGCAAACAGGCAGGCCGCTTGAGACATCCCCGCCATTTTGGCGCGAACGGAGGCCGTGCAATACCCCTGGCGGCCCCCCTAACTTAGTGCCTCGCTCGAAACATCCTCCAAATCTGCTCCGGGAGCGGAGGAAACATTCAAACCGCTCGAGACATCCCCGCCATTTTGGCGCGAACGGAAGCCGTGCAATACCCCTGGCCGCCCCCTTATAGGAGTGCTAGAACCAGCAAAACGCTCGAGTCATCTTCATCATCTGCTCATCGTCATCATCAGCATCACCATCATTTTCATCCATCCTTCACCATCACCACTACCATCATATTCACATCATACTTTGACCACAATCATCATCATTGTCTGGTGGAGAGAGGGAGGAGGGGAAGGGAGAGGTCCGGCGCGGTCATAAAATAACAAAGCCCCATCCTGTGGATATGGAGAGCATTACGATCATCTTGAATGATCTGCGGACGGCAGCAGCCAAACAGGATCATTAAGTAAGATTCGCTGTTCAATGTTGGCAGCGTGCGCAGGCGTGCACCATGGGCCAGGTTATTGATATGCCATGCTTGGGCTTGCGCGCCCGGTGGCAACGCGGGGAGACTGATGCTACTTAATGCGCGGATGCTCTTCCGAGTTCATCCTTCACAGGGCCGCTGGCGTTGTCGAATCCACGTTCTGCCCTGCGGCTTCGTTCCCACAGTCGGATGGCTAACACGCACCGCGCAATGCAGACGAGACGTCCTTCCGTAACATCGACAGGCGGATATCGCTTGATGCGACGGGCCCCGCCTGGTCTGATTCAGCATCGTTTCGGCTTCCAGCCCTGTGCCACTTTTCATAAAAGCTTTCTCACGGGGCTGTATGAAAAAAAAAAAAAACACATCCGTGGGGAGGTGCAGGGGTCGATTTCTGAGCCACGAGTTCAGGGACCCTCGCGTCCTGGAAATGTCACGACGGAGTTTCTTTGGCAGTTTTCGGCCTGTGCCTGGTGGTCCCAGTGTCGTCCAAGGACGGCCCCGAACCGAATTCGGGAAAGGAGCCGAGTGCTCCGCGGCTCCACGTTGCATGTCAATCATGACGTCGGGGACTGGGGCTGAAGAGGGCGTCTGGGTTTCCATGATGGTGGTTAGGGCGATAGGACGTCTCTGGACGAGCCAGCGTGCAAAAGCGAGTTCCCGAACCTTTTCGCAATCTCGGATGGTGGTTCGCGGGGCCAGGTCCTTGCAAGAACGGCCACCCACCATGCCGAATGTAGCTTGCGACATGGTGGCCTGGCCTGTCTCGGCAGCCCGTCATTGCGCAGGCAGGCAGCATTGACCACCATCGCTCGGACCACCGGGGCGTTCCTTCCAGAGGCGGCGAGGGAAGGAGGGAGGGGCAGAGGCTCGTTCCCTTGCGTCGCCTGCGCCCTGGGCCTGCCCGCGCGCGCGCGAGTTGCGGAAGGCGATCAATGGTGAGTATGCGTATTTCCAAATTTGTTTCCGGATGTCGAATGCATGTTTGAAGCTGTGCTTCTAAAGTGCTGCAGTATTTGTTTGACCATGCACCGAACATGCTTGAAACATGTAAAAGACATGTTGAATTTCGAGCTCAAGGGTAGAACGGTTAGACTGTCGATTGTCATGGCGCCCGCAGCGCGCGCGGACATGCTTCAGCCGAGGGTCCAGTGGCACTGGCTGACCACCTAAGCCCCCCCCCCCGTAGGGCTGACTGGCAGCAGTTGCCCCCCCGCGTCTGCCGAGGGCAGCCCGCGAGGGCCGGGGGGAGCTGAGGCAGCATGCCTGCGGAAAGCTTCGGGTGTTGTGATTTTTGACGGCGTGGACCCGTGGAGGTCTGGACTTCCTCCCTGGGGCCAGCGTTTCAATTCCGAGTCGCTGACGGTCCAGGGTTCTGGCTCGGTCCCCGGAGGACCGAAAATGGCCGAAAACCACACATCGGTTTCTTGTGGCTAGACGACGTGAGGGGGTCTGGCCCCCTTCGACAATCCCCCTTGGAGCTATCTATGGTGCGTTTTGGACAGAATTTCTATGGGAAGTGTGAGTTCGCCCGTGGCGTCGAGAGTTGTCCCAGCGGCCCCCCAGGGAGTTCACCTAGGTCACCCGCGGGGGCGCGGAGATCATCGCGCGCGTGCGCGAGGGTGCGACGATAGTCGCGCGTCGCGCCTCGCAGGCCGCGACCTGGTAGCACTACTTCGAACATACGGATGATCTCGGAAGCCATGGGCCCAGAACTTTTTGGCAATTGGAGAGGCCTGACGGCCGGTGCCGCCGACCCTGATCGAAAGGGCTAGGAGTGGGAGGAGGAGGAGGAGGAGGAGGAGGAGGAGAAGGAGGAGGAGGAGGAGGAGGAGGAGGAGGAGGAGGAGCAGGAGGAGCAACTCCTGGGGGCACCACTGTCTACTTTGCTGCCGCCCGTTTCCGTCCGCCCTCCGCCGCCCTTTCCGCCAGCGGAGCCATCCCCCCGTGTTGCTTCCGTCACCCTTCCGCCGAGGACGAGCTGCCCACTCTCTCGATCCCTGAAGGCAAACGTGCCGCTGGGAGCGCACGAATTACATTCAGGAGGGGAAACAACACAACTTCCGCCACCTTCCGCCGAGGAAGAGCTGCCCACTCTCTCAACCCTTGAAGGCAAAAGTGCCGCTTGGAGCGCACGAATTACATTCAGGAGGGGACAGAACACACAGCCACAATTCATCGGCGATTCCCAGAAAATATTGGAAACTGTGGGAAGTGTGGGGGGGAAGACAAACACCCGGAAACTATGGGAAAATATATGGGGGATATGTTATTTGTGTGTATTTGTTTGTGTGTCCCAGTTCCCCTTCACACATGACCAACGCCCAGGGCGGCGCGGGAGGAACGGAGCGAACCAGCCCGGCAGGAGATGAAGGCGTCGGGCTGCAGCATCAGTGAGGGCCTCTGCGTCGGCCTGCTGGCGAGGTGCGCGGAGTCGAAGTTCCTGCGCTTCGCGGACCCGCGCTCTGTTCCTTTCTTTCGATTCGATGGGTGCAGCCCAAACAGGCCGTCAAGGATACTCCAGATTTCGTAATAAAAGGGAGGGGGTCTGGACCCTCCATGACAAGCCATTTCAGACCTCCCCCGTGGAGAACCCTCCAAAACATCGTCCCCAGACCCCCCAGGCCCTCCAAGATAGCCTTGAAGAGAACCCCCCCCGAAATGAGACCCCCCTCCCTTTATTACGAAATCTGGAGTACCGTGGATGAAGTTCGAGCACGCGTTAAGACGGTTTTGTACCTGATGCGGACGTGTGGACTGGAGGCAGACGGCGGCACGGCGCGGGTTGGCTCCAGATGTCGCCGTTCGGGCGAGCGCGCTGCAATCCAGACGGAGCCCTGCTCGGATTGTGCAGCGGCACGGCGTCCTCGATGTCCTGTTCCCCGCAGGCCTTTTCCAGCCAGGAGTTCACCTTTTCACCGTTTCTTCTCGTCCTCGTAAGTGGCGTGGGCCGCGAGCATGGTCATCGCAACGTCCCTGTTCTTTCACTATCGCGGCTTCTTCGTATTTTTGTGTTCGTTCTGTCTTTCTCCTTCTCCGTTCTCCTCCTTGTCCTGCTCCTCGTCCATCCTTTCCTCCGAGGAGCAGACAGACATACAGACAGTCAGACACACAGTCTTGTGGTCCAGTGTAGGATCGAGCCTCTTTGGCGTGTTGGCACTTCTCCTTGGCCTCCGGAGGAATTTGGAGGGTGGAAGGACGCAGCCGGCTCGAGCCCGAGCGGCCTCGGTGGCCTCTGGACACCTGGCCCAGCCGGCGCGCACTCTTGCGCCCTTGACACGGCGACATAATGCGTCATGCGCGCGCGTGTGTATGTGGTGTGTTGTGTATGTGTGTGTGTGCACGAATGTAAGTGTGTTGTGTGTTGTTGTTGTTGTTGTTGCTGTTGTTGTTGTTGTTGTTGTTGTTGTTGTTGTTGTTGTTGTTGTTGTTGTTGTTGTTGTTGTTGTTTGTTGTTTGTTGTTTGTTGTTTGTTGTTTGTTGTTTGTTGTTGTTGTTTGTTGTTGTTGTTGTTGTTGTTGTTGTTGTTGTTGTTGTTGTTGTGGTGTGTGTATGTGTGTGTGTGTTTGCGTGTGTGGCGTGTTGTGTGTGTGTTTGTCTGTGCATGTGTGTGTGTGTGCTTAGAGGCCGTCCAGTTTCTGGCCTTCCATGATGCCGCATTTTGTTGTTTTGCTTGTGGCCTGCCCAGCGTTGGCTCGCGGGGACGTGCTGGATCCTCGTGCGAGCGGCTCCTCCGCCCCCCACCGCGTGCGCCCGAACTCAAGCAGTGGCGAAGCGTCCTGGCTCGCCTATAGCCCCACCAAACAATGTTCTAAGAACCTTGTGGTTTCCACGAAATGTTCTTAGAACGTTTCTGGTGGGGACTGTCTTGTTTGAACGCATGAGGCTTATGTTCTAAGTTTTTGTTTTCGAGCATTTTTTGCGTTCTGAGAACATTTCGTGGTAGGACTATAATAGGAATGCCTGGACGGTCTGTCCCTGCTCAACGAACAGAAGTGTGTGTGTGTGTGTGTGTGTCGGCGGCGAGCGAGGGGGGGGGTGGAAGTGCAAAGGCGAAGGCCTCCTCAGAGGGCCGCGGGGCCTCTCAGAAGCCCTACGCCTTCTGCGAGGCTCTCAGTGTCCTCGGGGAGGGCTCGGGAAACTTCTCGGCAGACCGGGGGGCTCTCCCGAGCCCTCTGACAGGAGGCCTTCTCCTTCTCGCTTCCCCCCCCTCCCTCGCTCGCCGCCAAGTGTGTCCTGTGTGTGTGTGTGTTTGTCCTCGATGCCCCAGCGTCCCAGCCGCCTCGGCCCCCTTATCTATCCTCTGCACTGCACCACGCTCTGACCGCCCCGTCCTGCCCAGCCACCGGCCCAGCTCCTCCCCCTGGGCCCTCGCGCGCCCCTTGCCGCGGGCCTGCGCGCCCCCCCCTGCGGCGCGCACTTCCTTCCTTCTCTTGCGGCCGTTCCCACGGCCCTTGGCCGAGCCGCCGCACGCGTGGCCGCGTCGCCAAAAGTGTGTGTGTGTGTGTGTGTGTGTGTGTGTGTGTGTCTGTGTCTGTGTCTGCGTCTGTGTCTGTGTCTGTGTCTGTGTCTGTGTCTGTGTCTGTGTCTGTGTCTGTGCGTGTGTGTGCGTGTGTGCGTGTGTGCGTGTGTGTGTGCAAGTGTGTGTAAGTGTGCGTGTGCGTGTGTGTGCGTTTGCGTGTGTGTGTGTGTGTGTGTGTGTGTGTGTGTTCTAGGCCTCCGAGTAGTTGGGGCCGCAGGGTCGCGCCGCATCGCCGATTCAACGGCGATGCGTGTCGATGTGGAGACACTGGTTCCCCGCGCCGGCGTCGCCGATGCACCGCCCACGCCCGCGATGCATCGGCGATGTGTTGACGATGCGGCGCGATCCTCCGACCCCACCTGCTCGGACGCCATGTAGGAGGCCTCCACGTGTGCCCATGGGCGAGGTGCCCTCGGCAGGCGCTCGATGCTCCAGAGACAGCCTGGGCGCAGGCAGTGCGGGAGTCGTCCGGAGCCGCCGCTCTCTGCGGGTACTGAGCGCCACAGCGCGTCGAGGGCAGGGCAGGGCGCAGCGCTTGACAGACGCGGTGTCCCCACCTGCCGCCCGGGGTGTCCTCGCGCTCGCTCGCGGCCGTGCGGAGAGCCCACGCTCGCGCAAGGCTCCGCCGCGCTTTCGCGCCCTGGCCGCGCACGGGCCTGCGCTGCCCTTCCCTGCGGCTCCGAGCAGCTCTGCCCTCGTTCCTTCCGCCGCTTCCAACGGACAGCTTGGCGGGCGAGGCGCCCGTGTGGACGTCGAGACTATCATCATTTCTCCTCGTTCCGGCCGCGTCTAACGCTTTGAGTTGCAAGGCGAGCTGCTTCGCAGTGTCGGATGATGTGTGAGCTGTGGGAGGCCTTTCGAAAGGTTCCTTGTTTGTCGGTGGGGAGGGGTAGGGCATCGAGACCATCGTGTACCCTTGTCGGACCGGACCAGAGACCCCCACTGCTCCGCGACGTACATTGAGGGCAGCCCGCAATCGAGAAAGAACGTCTTCTGGCGGTCCCCCCCGTCCAAAGTCTCCGGCACTTTTCATTCGTCCCCCCTGTGAGAGAAGGTGGTTTCGAGTTCGATGCCCATCCTCCAAAATCCTGGTGGGATGGAGCGGGGGTTGGTTCGGCTCCCGCCTCCTCTCCCCATCCCTTGATTGCGCGCCAGAAAAAGACGACGCTGACGACGATGACGACGACGCTGACACTGACATTGACGCTGACGCTGACGCTGACGCTAACGCTGAAGCTGACGACGACGACAACGCTGACGCTGACGCTGACGCTGATGCTGACGCTGACAGTGACGCTGACGCTGACGCTGACAACGACGACGACGACGACGACGACGACTATAACAATGACGACGCTGACGACGACGACGAGTACAACGACGACGACGCTGCTGCTGTTGTTATTGACGTTGATGTTGAAATTGTTGTTGTTGTTGATGTTGTTGTTGTTGCTGCTGTTGCCGTTGATGTTGTTGTTATCGTTATCGTTGTTGTTGTTGTTGTTGTGTTGTGTCGTTGCTGCTGTTATTGGAGTTGCTGCTGCTGTTGTTGTTGTTGTTGTTGTTGTTATTGTTGTTTTGTTTTGATGTTGTTGTTGTCGTTGCTGTCGTTGGTGTTGATGTTGGTTGTTGTTTCTATTGCTGCTGCTGCGGTTGTTGTTGTTGTTGTTGTTGCTGTTGCTTGTGGATTCTCAGTTCGAAGGAACGACTGTTGTTGATCCCCCTCCCGGGTAACCATCGTTTTCTTCAAGTAAGGGCTTCTCTCTGGGCTCGTACTTTGTTTTTTTGTACAAGGGGAAGCGAGGTGCCACCAAATTGCGCCCCCTGGCCCTTAGGTTTACAACAACAACAACAGCGGCTCCCGCCTGATACGTCCTCGCAATTTATTCCCAAATCGCGCTCTCGCGCGGGACTTCCTCACACTGTATGCAGTTATCGCGTTCTCGCGTGGGAGTCCCCCGCAGTTTTTTACAACGCCGTGCCCTCGACACTCAGGAATCAAGCTCTCGCTGTGGCTGTCCGTACGACTTATTTGAGAATCGCGCTGTCGCTCGAGACTCCCTCGTGATTTATGCTGGCCGCCCGGGTCCGCCTTCCCGACCCGCCCGTCAGGGTCTACCCGCCCGATCTGCCCGTCTGGTTCTACCACGTGTTTTCTGCTCTTGGCCCCCGTTCCTCGTGCTCCATCCTCCTCCCTCCCCCCTGTCCCTTCCTTCCATCCGTCCCCTCCTCCCCTGCCTAGGAGCTGCTCGAAATACACGCTGCAGGTGAAAAAAGATGTACCCCCGAGGGGCTAGGATCGATGGCGAACAGGGCGGGTATCGAGGGCTTGGGATATACGTGTTGGATGGCACGCGAGCGGATAAGAGCGAAAAGTCTTCATGTGATTATTGCTGTTGTTGTTGGTGTTGTTTTTGTTGTTGCTGCTGCTGTTGTTGTTGTTGCTGGTGCCGTCGTTGTTGAATGTTAACTACTAAACAATTATTATTGTTGGACCCCTTGTAGGCGCCCTGGCGCTCTCGCCGAGGCGCCGGCTGCATTTTCATTGAAAATGAGGCTCGCTCTCGAGCGGTTTGGGGGACCGCCCAAACCGCCCCCCCAACAGCAACAGCGCTCCCGTTCGAGACTTCCTCCTTTTTTACTCAGGGCCGGTGCTATTGCTCGCCGCCGAAAGCAGCCGTCTCAACAAAACCAGCGCTGCCGCTCGAGACGTCCGCCCATTTTACCTTGGACAGGCGCGCTACTCTTTCTCTCATCGGCGCCGCCCCCCAGCAACAGCAACGCTCCCGCTCGAGACTTCCTCCATTTTTTACTGAAGGCGGTGCTCTTGCTCGCCGCCGACAGCCCCCGCCCCGACAAAACCAGCGCTCCCGCCCGAGATTTCCTCCCGTTTTACGCTGGACTGGCGCTCTTTTCTTCTCCTCCTCCTCCTCCTACTCCTCCTCGTCCTCCTCCTCCTCCTCCTCCTCCTCTTCCGCCTCCTTCTCCTCCGTAGCCATTTTGGCTCAAGTAAAACATTTCCTGAGGCAGCTGGCCGTTCAGCTCTGTCCCTTTCCATAATTCACAGGCCCGCCACGGCGGCCCAGCCTGCGGAGCCGCTCCATGTCAGCAGAACGAAGTTCACCTTCGCGCAATTACTAAGCCAACTAATTCAATTGCATGTTTTTGGATTGGCTCTTCTCTCGCTTGGCACCGGACAGGCGGTACGTGGTCTAGCTCACCCCAATACTTCCGAAAGGATTCAGATTCTGCCTCAGCATCTTCCCGCAGCGATTCTAAAAACAGAAGCCATGCCAGTGGGCACCGACGCGATCGACGCAGACACCCTGGAAGACGCAGTGAGAGAGATAGAGGCCGTGACCGTGATCGACGCCGCCGACGCAGTAAGGATAGACGCCGCCACTCTTCTTCCTCCGAAGGATCACGCCAGCCGCCCAAAGGACACAGCGCACGATCTAAAGGACCTCTCGGGCGAAGCCTCTGGAACCCCTCGAGGACTGCACCCAGCTGCTATTCAAGAAGCCTGGCAGCGAGCCGCTCTTGAAGAATTTGATGCAGCACCTACTTTCCCCTCTCAAGAGCAAGCGCAGTGGCAAGCCCATCAAGCACAGCGAGAACGAGAGTGGCGCGAAACTCAAGAAGCCCACCAAGCTCATGAAGCCGCCCGACTTGCAGCAGAAGCCGATGCGGCTCATGAAGCCGCCCGACGTACGGCTCAACAGCAATGGTTGGCACATCAAGCAGCTCGGCAGCGCTCTCCAATTGCAGCAGCATCTACTGCCGCCGCAGCCAGCTCTGGATCAATGGCATCAGCTCCAGCGCCAGCTCCAGCAGCAGAAGGCGCAGCCACGCCTGTAGGGGCGCCTTGGCCACAGTCAAATCTCGTCCCAGATATTCAGTGCGAGCTCGAGCAGATCATGCCATCGCAGATCGCTGCCATCAATGCAGCCGTCGGCAGCGCCGTATCAGCCTCGCAGACTCAATTTCTCGCCGCGCTACAGCGACGCGAAGCAGCTACTACCCGCAGATTGGATGGCCAAGAGCAAGGTCTCATTGGCATCAAGACCGCACAAGCAATGCAAGAAGCCCAACGCCAACACGGTTAACCGTAAGTGTGTAGTGCTAAAGTCGCAAGTGCACAGCAGTCGGTGCACAGTTGCGTTCTCGATGGAGTGCGCGGTGCACTGTGCTGCAGAGTAAAATCCGATGCTGAAAGCAAATGGTAAAAGCCAATGCGGCAATGCGAAAAGCCAATGCTAAACTCCAATGCTAAAGCCCAATGCTAAAATCCAATGCTGATATCCAATGCCAAAATCCAATGCTAAAAGAAGGCCAGCACCGCGCGGCAAGACCAGCGCGGCGCAGCAATGCCAGCGCGGCACGGCAAGGCCAGCGCGGCACAGCAAGACCAGCGCGGCGCAGCAAGACCAGCACGGCACAGCAAGACCAGCACGGCACAGCAAGATCAGCGCGTCACAGCAAGACCAGCACCGCACAGCAACACCAGCGCGTCACAGCACAACCAGCGCGGCACAGCAGTGCGAGCACGGCACAGCGAGACAAGCACGGCACAGCAAGACCAGCACGGCGCAGCAAGACCAGCACTGCACAGCAATACCAGCACCGCGCAGCAAGACCAGCGCGGCGCAGCAATACCAGCACGGCACAGCAAGACCAGCGCGGCACGGCAAGATCAGCTCGGCGCAGCAAGACCAGCGCGGCGCAGCAAGACCAGCACGGCACAGCAATGCCAGCACGGCACAGCAAGACCAGCACGGCACAGCAATACCAACGCGGCACAGCTGGTCTTGCCGCGCCGTGCTGGTCTTGCGGTGCGTTGCTGGTCTTGCCGTGCCGTGCTGGTCTTGCTGTGCCGTGCTGGTCTTGCGAGGCCGCGCTGGTCTTGCGAGGCCGTGCTGGTCTTGTTGTGCCGTGCTGGTCTTGCTGTGCCGTGCTGGTCTTGCCGTGCCGTGCTGGCATCGCCGTGCCGCGCTGGTCTTGCCGTGCCGGGCGGGTCTTGCGGTGCCGTGCTGGTTTTGCTGCGCCGTGCTGGTCTTGATGTGCCGTGCTGGTCTTGCTGTGACGTGCTGGTCTTGCCGTGCCGTGCTGATCTTGCCGCGCCGAGCTGGTCTTGCTGAACCGCGCTGGCCTTGCCCTGCCGTGCTGGTCATCTCTTAGCATTGGACTTTAGCCTTGGGTTTTAGAATTTGATTTTAGCATTGGGTTTTAGCGTTGGATTTTAGCCCCTTGCCGCGGTTTCCGCGCGACTTCGGTTTCGACGCGCAAGAATCCGACCCAGTTAGCATTGGGTTTTAGCTTTGGATTTTAGCAATGGGTTTTAGCACTTGATTTTAGCATTGGGTTCTAGCATTGGAGTTTCGCATTGGGTTTTCACATTGGATTTTTGCACCCTGCCGGGGTTTCCGCGTGCTTCGGCGCCGCGGTGTTCGGCGCTCGAGCGTCCGGCGCCGTTAGCGTTGGATTTTAGCATTGGATTTTAGCATTGGGTTTTAGCATTGGAACCACCACCTTGCCAGGGCTTCCGTTAGCATTGGATTTTAGCATTCGGTTTTCGCATTGGGTTTTAGCACCTTGCCGCCGTTAACGTTGGATTTTAGCATTGGATTTTAGCATTGGAGTTTAACATTTGATTTTAGCATTGAGTTTTAACATTGGATTTTTGGCATTGGATTTTAGCATCCGAATTTCAGCATTGGAGTTTAGCATTGCGTCTTAGCAATGGATTTTAGCATTGGCTTTCAGCACCTTGCCGGAGTTTCCGCATGATTTCGGCTCCGCGGGTTTCGGCGCGCAAGAATTCGGCGCCGTTGCCGTTGGATTTGAGCATTGGGTTTGAGCATTGGGTTTGAGCATTGGATCTTGACATTGCATTTGAGCACCTTGCTGGCGTTTCCGCGTGATTTCGGTGCCGCGGGTTTCGGTGCGCAAGAATTGGGCGCCGTTAGCATTGGATTTGAGCATTGGATTTTAGCATTGGAGTGTAGCTATGGATTTTAGCGCCGTGTCAGCGTTTCCGCATGAGTTCGACGCCGAAGGTTTCGGCACGCAAAAATTTGGCGCTGTTAGCATTCGGTTTTCTTTTAGCATTGCGTTTTAGCATTGGATTGTAGCATTGGCTTTTCGCATCTTGCCGGGGGTTCCGCCTGATTTCGGCGCCGCGGGTTTCGGCGCCCCAGGTTTCGGCTAGCATTGGATTTTAGCATTGGCTTATAGCATTGGTTTTTAGCATTGGATTTTAGCAGCTTGCCGGGGCTTGCATGATTTCGGCGCCGCGGGTTTCGGCGGCCGTTAGCATTGGATTTTAGCATTGGACTTTAGCATTGGGCTTTCGCATTGGATTTTAGCATTGGAGGTTAGGACCTCGCCGCCGTCAGCGTTCGATTTTAGCATTGGGTTTTCGCAATAGGTTTTAGCACTGGTGTTTCGCATTTGATATTAGCAGTGGATTTTAGCATTGGATTATTACATTGGATTTTAGCATTGGAGTTTAGCGTTGGAGTTTAGCATTGGGTTTTAGCATTGGATTTTAGCACCATGCCGGGGTTTCCGTTTCCGAATGATTTCGGCGCCGCGGGCTTCGGCGCGCAAGAACTCGGCGCCGTTAGCATTGGATTTGAGCATTGGATTTCAGCATTGGATTTTAGGACCCTGTCGGCGTTTCCGCAGGATTTCGCCGCCACCGGCTTCGGCGCGCGAGAACTCGGCGCCGTTAGCATCGGATTTTAGCATTGGATTTTAGCATTGGATTTTAGCGTTGGATTTTACAATTGGATTTTAGCGTTGGGTTTTAGCACTTTGTCGGCGTTTCCGCTTGAG
>CAUYUJ010003014.1:284252-354252 GCA_963575745.1 Prorocentrum cordatum | reverse complement strand
GTGCTAAACTCCAATGCTATAGGCGCCGAATCCTTGCGCGCCCAAATCCGCTGCGCTGATGCTCAAATCCAATGCTAAACTCCCATGCTAAAATCCAAGGTAACAAACTAATGCTAAAGTCCAATGCTAACGGCGCCGGATTCTTGCGCGCCGAAATCCGTGGCGCTGAAAGTCTTGCAGGACGCCCGGCACGGTGCCGACATCCAATGCTAAAGTCCAATGCTAAAACCCAGTGCTAAAATCCAATTCTAAAATCCAATGCTAAAGCCTAATGCTAAAATCCAATGCTAAAACCCAATGCTAAAATCCAATGCTAAAATCCAATGCTAAAATCCAATGCTAAGATCCAGTGCTAAAATCCAAAGCTAGAACCCAATGCTAAAGTCCAATGCTAAAATCCAGCGCTAAAATCCAATGCTAAAATCCAGTGCAACAATCCAATGCTAAAATCCAATGCTAAAATCCAATGCTAAAATAAACGCCACTGTGCACTTGCAGCTCAAGGCCACTGTGCACTCACAGCTTACCATCACCGCGCCAAGAGATCCGGAGTGCAATCCAGCGTATCAGCCAGCAGCTCAGCCTCGGCGAAGCAGGGGCACCCATATTGTACATGGCCAAACTACCGGACTGGGATCGCGAGCCAGATCCCGCCATCTTCGTTCTCTCCAGCGCGCAGCCCGTCGCCGCTGCTGCCGTTCGCGCCTCCATCGCCGAGTGGCTCGACGCAGCAGAAGTGGCTCCGCGGCAGTTTCAGATTCATGGAGAAGGACCGAACCGGCGCTTCATTTCACAACTCCTTGGAGGTCGCTCAGCCGCCGCCGCCGAATCAGTAGCCTTTGCGCGGGCACTTCAGTTGCCAGGCCGCGGTGGCTACAGACAGTTCACAGCTCAGACGCCAACCAACAGCGCCATCAACAATGGTCAGTGTGTTCCGCTCGACGTCAACCCAGATAAGAACACCAAGCGCACCAATATGGAAACTCAAATTAAAAGCTACTCGCCCTTTACCAGGCCCACTGCGCCACGCGCAATTGGCGCGCGCGTCGTGATCAAGGGCGTAGACTCTGCAGCGCCATCCCCGCCGCCAAACTGGAGCTCACTAGCATGGGCGCGGCAACCATCATTCGCTCGAATCCAGATGCGCTGGCCGAGGTTCCCATCAACAAGGCCACGATCGCTGCAGAATTTGCCGCTCTCTACAAAGCCGAGGGTCCAGTGCTGTGGGTTTAACGAACGCTGGCCGCCATGGCGGACGACTGCAACTGATGCTGATCATGCGCGCCTTCCTGGGCCTGGCGCACCTGCAGGGCAGCGACCGCGCCCTCTACGGCGCCTTCGACCAGCGCCTGAACAGGCCCCACCTTGCCCTGCCGCTGCTGGCGCTCCACAGGTGCCCGATCGCACTCCGCGTGGGCTCGGGCAAGCTCCACGGCGTCGCAGGTCTCATCCTGCGCGGGCCGTGTTCTGCGACGACAGGCGCGCGGGGGTCGGGGCGCCCCTGTTGCCCCCGAGGGGCTGGGGGGCCCTCCATATATCAGTTTAGTTTTCACGGGCCTTGAGAGCCCCGCAGCAGCACTTCTTCCCCCGCATGACCTATGTCACCCAGCTCAAGCCCTTCTTCTTCCAGGGCAAGACCGTTTTCTCAAGGCCGACAAGACTCGGGTGGCCTCGGTCTCGAGATTCCGCTCATCTTCGGGCAGCGCTTCTTCTTCCAGTGCCAGCAGCTCATCTTCTTTTTCCTCGCCCAGCACATCTCTGCGTGCCCGTCGTGCCAATCCGGCGCGGTCTGCTACCGGGCCCGCCGCCTCAAAAGCCGCAGGCAGCTGCATCTGTTGGAATGCCAGAGGCCTTCTCTGTCATGGCGATTGCAAGAGATGGGCGGATATAAGGCATATTACTCCCTCCATGCGCAAGCAGGCCCGGGCTGCCCTGCAAGAAGCGCGCGGTACTCAATTGGATTCCGACTGATTTCGAGTCGCACATCGGCAAATTTCCACATATTTAGATTGCAAATGTGAGCGGTTGCCCCCCTCAGCCGTGGCAAAGGGGGAGTGGCCTTTTTGGTTCCGACACCTACTTCGACGTCGACATCAACGTCGTTCTGGCCAGTTGTCCGCGGACGAGTGGCCGTCCTGCGCGTCGCGAACCACGCCGCGGGCTTCGAGGCGCTCATTATGAACGCACGCAATCATGACTTAGTGGCAGCAGACATGGACAGAGTGGCCGAGGCGCGGCATGCCTCGCGGAGCTGGGCAGCAGCAGCGCCCCAGCAAAGACTCTTCATCGCCATGGGCGAATTCGATGCCAGCGCCGCCCCCGCCCCCCCCCCCCCCCCCCTTCAACTTCAAGGGCCCTTCTGCGCGCTGGCGGCCTCTGGCACCTGACGGACGCTATCAGCGAGAGCAGGCGCGGCGGCGCCAACTCTTTGTCTCGCTCGCAGAGAGCGCGCGCGACCCCCCCCCGCTTTTCGCGGCCAACGCGCAAGCGGCCGCGGCGATCGACCGCGTCATCATCTCCCTCTCGGGCATCGTTTTGATGGACGCAGACGCGCGCCTGAAGACTCCGACAGACTTTGCAGCACTATCCGACAGAGGCCTCAGCGATCATTCCATTATTCATTTGCTTCTGGTCAACGCCTCATTCGCTATCGACCCGACCGTCTTTCATGACCCCACCTACCAGCGCCACTTCAACTTTCACGAGGACAACATTGCCAAGGCTGCGCTCACGCCTAGCGCGGCTTGGAAGTAGCGCGTGCTCATCATCAAAGAAGCGCCAAGACTCACTCGCAACCATCAGCAGCGCGCCTCCCTTCAAGACCACAGTCGCTGGGCAAAGCATGGCAGACTCATTGCTCTGCGTGTACTTTCACGGGTGACTTGGGGAAATGATTCAGACACAGCGTCGTTCCTCATGGCCGCGACCGACATCGGCAGCGCGCACCTGCGCCTGACGCATGACGGCCCCGAGCTCACGAACAGGGGCGAGTATATCAAGCTGATGGACACGGCGGTTACCGCCGACTACGACAGGCGCGTCGCATTCGCCGCGAAGCGCCAGTTGCAGTCCAACGTCGTCGGAAGGCCGCGATGCAGCTCGCGCGCCGGGCACAGGCCTGGAATCCGTCTCGCCGCCGACTCGTACTTTCAGCACTTAGGATGCCGAGAGAGGGGGCGCCGACAGCATCCCTCACCACCACCAGTTCCCCAGAGGGTATCCTCGGAGGCCTCCAGAAGTTTTGGCAGCCCATCTTCTCGAGCAAGATCGTGGGCCCCGCGGCGGTCCAGCAGCGCCTGTCCCGGCACTTCCCCAAGTTCGATTGCGCGGACCTGCGGGTTCCAGCGCTTCAGGACTTCCAAAGGGCCCTCCGTAAGGCCAGACATTCCGCTCCGCGCCCAGATCAGATTCCATGCGCTGCGCAGGCCGCCCCCCTGGATCTTCTCAGATGCTCTGTGACCTCGCGATGCAGATGTTTGAAGCGGGCCAGGGCCTGCGCCAGTTCAACGACTCGGTCTTCGCGTTTCTTCCGGAAGGAGACGGGCCCAAGGGCCAGCATGCCGTCTTTCGAGCTCCAGGCGCCGCTCGCCCCCTCTCCTCAAAGAGCTGCGACGACAAACTGATCGCCCATGTCGTGAATCTGGGTCTCGTGGACATGGCCAGGGGTTGGACAATAGACGCGCAACAGGGATCTGTAAAGGGGCGGAACTTCGGACAACACGCACTGACCCTAGACTCTGAGGCCCGTGGAGCAGGTCACTCCCCAGATGTCCCAGATGCTCCCCCTATCCATGTCAGCTTCGATATCAAAGCTGCCTTCCCATCCTTAGGACGGGAGTTTCTGTTTGCACCGCTGGCAGCTCACGGGGTTCCCCCAGGCGATCTCAGTGCCATTTATGCGCTTTATCACTCCCCAGGAGCCTGGGCCCGCGCGGGTGGCCGCCTCCAACTCATGTTCGAAATGGGCTCAGGTGTTCTCCAGGGCTGCCAGCTCTCGGGATCGATTTGGGCCCTGGCCTTTGATGCGCCCACTGGACACCTAGTCCGGATTTTCAGCGCCTTCCTTGGGCCCAACAGTCTCGACGCCTGCGCAGATGATCTGGGTCTCGTCCTCGCTCGCCTCGGGACCGCCCCTTTCCTCCTTTCCCCGTTCCGGGCCATTGCTACTCTCGCAGGACTCGAACTACAGATCCAGAAGGCAGTGATTGTGTCCTTCATGGCCCCCCTTTTCGCCTGCCGTGCGCTCTCTCACCCGACGCTTCTTAGCATTCCTTGCATCTGAGTGGCAGCGCATTCACATGGCAGAATACGCTCGCTATCTAGGCGTGCTCATAGGCCCGCAGTAGCTTTAGACATTCCGTGGGAAGCTGCATTTGATAAATACTGGCTGCGCGTGGCACAAGTAGCGGCGGGCGCTCCTGGCCTCGCAGTGGCGCTCAAACTGTATAACACATGTGCTATCATTGTCCTCTCGTACCGCACGCATTATTTTCCACGTCCAGCAGTCGCGTTCGTGCGGCGCGAGCGTGGCGCCCTGCAAAAGATTATCGGGCCCCCCCAACTCCTGGCGCCTCTTCGAGCACCCCGGCACTTGCCCGTGGTCGCAATCGTCCTTCCCCAATCCACTGGTTGCGCTTTTATTGGCCTCAGCGTGGCGCGCAGCCCCTGCCGCGCTCCCCGACTGGGAGCCACTGCATCGCTCTTTAGTACTCGCCCAAGACCAGCTCAATCCAGAACTGTCTCTCGCTGATTTGGCCCAGGCCCGTGTTCGGGCCACCGTTTCTCCCGCGTTTTGGAAGAGCCCAGGCATCGTCGACTGCTGGCGCGAGCTCGCTGACGGCAGACCACCGCGCTCTGTCTCGCCGCTCGTCTGGCGTGCAGCTCGGCGAGCGGCCGCAGACGAACAGACTGCCGCTTTCCAAGAATCCAGGCGCGCTAGGGTCCAGCGACCCCTCGCTTCGGTCCTCCACTCCTCCCTTTCCCCGGCAAATTCGCAGAGACTCTAGCGCGCCGTCTCTCGTCGGCGATGCCCGCTCTCGCAGCGCCACCGGATCTGCGCGACCGCTGGCAGGAATTAGCCAGCTGCCTCTCGAAGAAGGCCCCGGCCATCCGCTGGGCCGCATATGAGACTTCGACGGGGGCGTGGTTGACCAGCCACCGCTCCCCCTTCGGCCCGTGCCGCACCTGTCCGCTCGGGCGCGATGCCTGCCCAGATCGTCTCGGCCATTGCCTCGCCTGCCCCCGCCTCCTTCACTTCCTCGCGTTACCTCGTTCCTTCCTCTCCTCGGGCCCCCTCGTTCGCATCGGCCTAGGGACGCCTGGGCAACGCGCTAACTCTGAACGCCACTTCTATAACAAACAGCGCGTCATCACGCGCGCCGCGCCTCGCTCCGCGCTTTTTTACACTGCTGGCACCGAGTGCCGCGCCGCTGCGCTGCGCGCGATGAGGCCGTAGCCTGAGACGAACAGGAGCGGGGGCGCTTGCCCTCTTCTCGCGTCTTGCCCGCTTGCCCTCGTCTCTTCCTTTCTTGGTGCGGTCGCTCCTCCTCCTCCTCCTCCTCTTCCTCCTCCTCCTCCTCCTTTGCCTCCTCCTCCTCCTCCTCCTCCTCCTCCTCCTCCTCCTCCTCCTCCTCCTCTTCATCCTCCTACTCCTCCTCCTTTGCCTCCTCCTCCTCCTCCTCCCTCCTCCCCCTCCCTCCTCTTCCTCCCTCTTCCTTCCTCCACCCCTCCTCTTCTCCCACCGCCCTCATCCGTCCCTCTTTCCTTCTTCCTCCTCCCTTCCCCCGTCTCCGCCCTCTCCTCTTCTTCCTCCTCCTCGTCTTTCCCCCTCCTCCTCCTTTTTCTCTTCCTCCTCTCTTCCTCCTCCTCCTTCTCCTCCTCCCTCCTTCCCCCTCTCTCTTCCTCCCTCTTTCTCCCTTCACCCCCTCTTCTCCCTCCTCCCTCCTCCCTCTCCCGTCCCTCTTTCCTCCTCCTTCTCCCTCCTCCTCCTCCTCCTCCTCCTTTCCCTTTTCGTCCCCCTTGTCTCCTCCCTCCCCCTGCCTCCCTCCTCCTTGCCCCTGCCGTCCTCCCTCGCCCCCCCCCGTTTGATACTTCCTCATCTTTAACTGAAGATTGGGGCCCTCGTTTTGCCGTCGCCTCTGGGGGGGGGGGGGCTCTAAAAGTCCCGTTTGAACATCAATTTTTAAATAGCTATCGTTTTGGCTGAGCATAGGTAATGCGGAGGAGGGGGAGGAGGAGAATAAGGAGGACGCAGGACTTCCATGGGGCTCCAAGGGTCGAGTGTCGAAGGAGTGACTTCAGGGATTCCTTGAGAGGGCGTGGAGGGGCAGGCGGGGGATGCGAGCATGGGAGCGGCAGCGCCTGTGGGCGTGAACGTTCAGGGTCACGCGCCGAGGCCGCAGGATGGTGGCGCAACAGCGAAAATGAGAAATAATAACTACCTCGTCCTCTGAGGTACTGTTACTACAGCTACTCCTTCCTCCCCCTCCTCCTCCCCCCTCCCTCCTCCTCCCCCTCCTTCTCCTCTCCCTCTTCCTCTCCATCACCTCCCTTCCCGTCCTCCTCTTCTTCCTCCTCCGAGCTGCGGGGCGCGCGCAGGGCGATTGCGATGGCGATGTGCCGTCCGAGCTGTGGATGTCGAAGTTCCTCGGAAGAGGTGGCGGCAATATTTTCTTGGGCGGGAGATCTGGGCGAGGGAATGCCGGGCCCCGCATGCCAGATCAAAATCCCCCATGATGGGGCGTGGTATCCAGAAGGATGCATGTGACATGTGGAAGCATGGTGCATACTGGTAAACTGATTGGCGTTGTTGTGGTTGCTGTTGAAACTTCGCTACTGCAGAATAATTAGGGTTGCCCCTCCCGGTGCGCGTGGTATTTTTCATTCGAAGTGCCCCTCTCGGCGCTCGTTTTTTTGTTTGAGGCGCAAGCTCCGCCCCTGGAGCCCGGGTTGCAGCTGCAACAGCGGCCCCCGCCTGCTTTTTTCCTTGCAATTTAGCCAGAAACCCCGCCCCCGCCTGAGAATTCGTCGCATTTCGTTCAGGAGTCACGCTCTCGCGTGAGATTACTTGTCGAATTATTCAGGAATCGCTTTTTCGGCGCTCTGGAGTCGCGCTCTCGCTAGAGACTCGTTTGCGATATACTAGAGAATGGCGCCCTTGCGCGGGGAATTCCTGCAATTTATTCAAGCGCTGCGCTCCCGACGCTCAGGCGCCCAGGAGTCGAGCTCGCGCTTAGGAGTTCACCGCGTATTATTTAGGAATCGAGATCTCGCTGCCCTTGGTGGCCCCATTGCAGCCCCTCGATGCACCTTCGCTGCCCTTCCTGGACCCGTTGCAGCCCTTCGTGGCCCCCTCGCTGCCCTTCGCGGCTCCGTTGCAGCCCTTCGTGGCCCCTTCGCTGCCCTTCGCTGCCCCGTTGCAGCCCTTCGTGGCCCCCTTGTTGCCCTTCGTGGACCTGTTGCAGCCATTTGTGGCCCCCTCGCTGCCCTCCGTGGCCCTGTTGCAGTCTTTCGTGGCCCCCTCGCTGCCATTCGCGGCCCCATTGCAGCTCTTCGTGGCCCTCTCGCTGCCTTTGTTGCCCCGTTGCAGCCCTTCTTGGCGCCCTTGCTGCCCTTCGTGGCTCCGTTGCAGCCTCTCGTGGCCCCCATCGACGCTCGCACCTCGGTTTTTGACAAGGAAAGTATTGATGCTCAAACCGGGCCCCTGGCCCCCGGGTTACAACAACAACGGTTCCTGCTTGATACTTCTTCGCAATTTAGCCAGGACCCCCGCTCCCGCCTGAGATTCCGAGTATTTTATTCAGGAGTCGCGCTCTCGCTTGAGATTCCCTTTTTAATTTATTCTGGAATCGCTCTTCTGGCGCTGTGGGGTCGCGCTCTCGCTGGAGACTTGCTTGCAATCTACTAAAGAATAGTGCCCTTGCGTTGGAACTTCCTGCAATTTACTCAAGCGCCGCGCTCCCGATACCCAGGCACCCAGGAGTCGCGTTCACGCATAGGACTCCCTCACAGATCACCTAGGAATGGGGATCTCGCTGCCATTCGTGGCCCCGTTGCAGCCCATCGTGGCCCCCTGGCTTTGTTTCGTGGCCCCGTTGCAGCCCTTCGTGGCCCTCTCGCTTTGTTTTGTGGCCCCGTTGCAGCCCGTCGTGGCCTCCTCGCTGCCCTTCAGGGGCCCCCTCGCTTTGTTTCGTGGCCCCGTTGCAGCCCCTCGTGGCCCCCATCGCTGCCCTGTCGAGGCTCCGTTGCAGCCCTTCGTGGCCCCGTTGCTGCCTTTCGTGGCCCCCTTGCTCCCCTTCGTTGCCCCCTCGCAGCCTTTTGTGGCCCCATATATGTATGCCCCTCGTGGCCTCCGGTCGTTCGCGCCCGTTGTGGCCCCATATGTAGGCCCCTCGTGGCCCCGCTGTCGCCCTCTGTTGCCCCCTCGTTGCCCTTCGTGGCCCCGCTGCTGCCCTCAGTGGCCCCGTCATTCCCCACTGCGGGCCAACATTCGCATGCCCTTCGTGGCCCCCGCTCGTTCGCGCCCGTCGTTGCCCCATGCGCATGCCCTTCGTGGCCCCGCTGTCGCCCTTCGTGGCCCCCTCGCCGTCCTACGTGGCCCAGTTGCTACCTTCAGTGGCCCCGTCGTTGCCTTCTGTGGCCCCGCATTATATGCCTGTCGTGGCCCCCGCTCGTTCGCGGTCTTCGTGGCCCCATACGCATTCCCTTCGTGTCCCCGCTGTCGCCCTTCGTGGCCTCTTCGTGTCCTTCGTGGCCCTGCTGTCGTTGTCTCTCTCGCTCTCGCTTTCGCTCGTCGTCGTCGTCGTTGTCGTCGTCGTCGTCGTCGTCGACGTCCTGGTCGGTCCCCTGTCCGTCCCTCTTGGGGTCGGGTCGACGGTCTGCGGCCGCCCCGCCGATCAGCGCTGCCGCTGGCCAGGCCGACGGTCCGCGGCCGCCCCGCCGTTTGTTTGCCGGGGCCCGGCCTGCAGGGAAGAAAGATATACCCCCCGAAAGGGCTACGATCGAAGACGAAGAGGGCGGGTATCGAGGGTTTGGGAAATACGCGTTATTGGACACTCGAGCAGATAAGGGCGGACAGTCTTAAACTGATTGTTGTTGTTATGGTTGTGGTTGTGGTTGTGGTTGTGGTTGTTGTTGTTGTTGCTGATGTTTTGTTGTTGTTGTTGTTGTTGTTGCTGTTGTTGTTGTTGCTGTTGTTGTTGTTGTTGTTGTTGTTGTAGTTGATGTTGTTGTTGTTGTTGTTGTTGTTGTTGTTGTTGTTGTTGTTGTTGTTGTTGTTGAACTCTAACTATTGAAGAATAATTATTGTTGATCCCCCCCTCCGGCGGACATTGTATTTTTTCAATTGAAGTGCCCCTTCCGGGGCTCGCACCCTGTTTTTTATCAGGGAAAGTCGTGGGCATCAAACTGCGTTGTTGGCCCCCCGGACAACAACAACAACGGCTCCCGCCTGATACTTCCTCCAAATTTACTCAGGACCCCCGCCCCCGCCTGGGACTTCCTCGCAGTTTACTCAGGCGGAGGCGCTCCCGCCTGAGACTTCCTCGCAAATTACTCCGGACCCCCGCCCCCGCCTGGGACTTCCTCGCAGTTTACTCAGGCGGAGGCGCTCCCGCCTGAGACTTCCTCGCAAATTACTCCGGGAGCGGCGCTCCCGCCTGGGACCTCCCTCACAACTGAGCATCAAACTGTGTTGTTGGCCCCCCGGACTACAACAACAACGGCTCCCGACCCGCCAGCGAGGGTCCGCCGCCCGACCCGTCCGTTGGCGTCCGCCCGCCCCGCCAGCCCGACCCGCCCCTCAGAGTCCGCCGCTCGACCCGTCTGTCTGGTTCGTCCGTTTGTTTACCTCCTCTTTTGCCCCCCTCCCCTCCTGCTAACCTCTTTCGTCCTCCATCCATCCTCCCCCCCTTGCCCCTTCCCTCCTCCCTCCCTCCCCCCACTCTTTTCCTCCTCGCTCTCCCTTCCTCCTTCCCCCTGCTCTTCCTGTTTTAGGGGCTGCGCCAACTACACGTGGCGAGTAAAAAAGATATACCCCCAAAGGGGTATGACCGAAGACGAAGAGGGTGGGTATCGAGGGTTTGGGATTTACATATTGAGTGACGCGCGCGCATATAAGAGCGATCAGTCTTGTTGTTGTTGTTGTTGTTGTTGTTGTTGTTGTTGTTGTTGAATATTATTACTTCTAAAGAATAATTATTGTTGGGCCCCCTGGTGCACGCCCCCCTCGCCGCGCCTAGGCCGCAGCCACATTTTCATCATTTTCGTGAGGAAGTCTCAGGCAAAACGGGGGAGTCCGGATCCGGTTGTTTTGTTGACGCCCGCTTTCCCTGTCAAAAATCAATATAAAATGACATGTCTTGTTCTAACATAGCCAAACTTCAAGAATCCTTTGCAAAAAATGACACGAAGTGCACACTCGCGCGCGCAAGATGAAATCCTTCCAAAACCTTAGTTTTCGTAGCGATTTTAACATAAAAACATGAAAAACCCAATGGTTTTTCAAAAAAAAGTTTCAAAAATTCATCCCGCGCGCTCTTGCGGATTTCTTAGGAAACCCAATACTTTTTCAACATTTCTGTCAAACGGGCTCTTGCGAGCAACTTTTTCACGTGCTTCGAACTTCTGCAACAACGGTTGCGCGCCTGCCAGGGCCATCATCCCTGTCAAATAATACCATATGGGACACATTCGTTTTTTCTTCGCGCGCGCACGCCGAAATCTTCAAACACCATTGGGTTTCTTAAGAATTTCAGCACCGCGTATCATAAAATCGCACGAATCGCACCGTAGGTCCTCGAAAAACACGTGCACGGATTTTCAAAATTTCTACCCGCGCGCGCTGTCCGAATCCTTAAAAACCAATGGTTTTTCAACATTTATGTTACATGAGCTCGCGCGAGCTACTTTCGCAAGCTCTTTCAACGGCGTTCGCGCGCCTGCCAGGGGCCACAATCCGCCAGTGTAGTAGCCACGCGCCAGTGTAGTAGCCACGGTCGTCCGCAGGCCACGAAGTGAAGTGTCCGAACGTCATAGGGCGGGAAGCTGGGTGTGGGTGGTGGCGAAGAGTCGTTTGGAAATGTGGTAGAGCTTGAACCGGCCCCCCCACAAAGTGGGGGTATTGGCGGGCGTCGTATGAAAACCCTGGCACTGGTGAGAACGGAGTGTCCCCACGTGCTAGTAATTGTTGTTGTTGTTGTTGTAAACTGGGGGCCAGGGGCACAGTTTGAGGAAGAAGACTTTCCCTTCTTTTATACAAAACAGTGCGAGCGCCAGGAGGGGCACTTCAATTGAAAAAAACAGTGTGCACCAGGAGGGGTGGACCAACAATAACTATTCTTCAATAGTGCGAATTAAACAGCAGCAACAACAACAATCATCTTGAGATGTTCGCTCTTACTGGCGCGCGTGTTTGGCATTCTGTATACCCCAATCCCCGATACCCGCCCACTTCGTCCTCGATCCCCGATACCCGCCCACTGTTGTTGTTGTTGTTGTTGTTGTTGTTGTTGTTGTTGTTGTTGTTGTTGTTTGTTGTGGTTGTTGTTGTTGCTGTTGATGTTGGATATTTATTTTTAGAGCATAAGTATTGCTGATCTCCGGAAGCGGTTTCGCGCGCTCTCGTCTCGACGCCGGCGACATTTTCTCTGAAAACGAACACACTACTGGCCAGAGAGGCCCCCGAACTCAGGAACGACGCTCTCGCTCGAGACTTCCTTGCAAGTCAGTCAAGTTGACGGAGGCCCATCCACGACGACAAGGACTCCTGTTCGATATTTCCGCACGATTAATTCGGAACGCCCCTGTTCAGGAAGGCCCCCGAACTCAGGAACGGGGCTCTCGCTCGAGACTGTCTTGTAATTCAGGCCAGATGATGGAAGCACAAACACGGCGACAATGGTTCCCGTTCGGTATTTCTCCATCGGTCTTCCGAGAGCCCCTGGTCAGAGAGGCCCCCGAACTCAGGAACGGCGCTCTCGCTCGAGACTTCCTCGCACAGTGAGTGGCCGATATGGAAATATTTTCCCCGGAAGGGGCTGCAATCGAGGACGAAGTGGGCGGGTATCGGGGATTGGGGTATACAGAATGCCAAACACGCGCGCCAGTAAGAGCGAACATCTCAAGATGATTGTTGTTGTTGCTGCTGTTTAATTCGCACTATTGAAGAATAGTTATTGTTGGTCCACCCCTCCTGGTGCACACTGTTTTTTTCAATTGAAGTGCCCCTCCTGGCGCTCGCACTGTTTTGTATAAAAGAAGGGAAAGTCTTCTTCCTCAAACTGTGCCCCTGGCCCCCAGTTTACAACAACAACAACAACAATTACTAGCACGTGGGGACACTCCGTTCTCACCAGTGCCAGGGTTTTCATACGACGCCCGCCAATACCCCCACTTTGTGGGGGGGCCGGTTCAAGCTCTACCACATTTCCAAACGACTCTTCGCCACCACCCACACCCAGCTTCCCGCCCTATGACGTTCGGACACTTCACTTCGTGGCCTGCGGACGACCGTGGCTACTACACTGGCGCGTGGCTACTACACTGGCGGATTGTGGCCCCTGGCAGGCGCGCGAACGCCGTTGAAAGAGCTTGCGAAAGTAGCTCGCGCGAGCTCATGTAACATAAATGTTGAAAAACCATTGGTTTTTAAGGATTCGGACAGCGCGCGCGGGTAGAAATTTTGAAAATCCGTGCACGTGTTTTTCGAGGACCTACGGTGCGATTCGTGCGATTTTATGATACGCGGTGCTGAAATTCTTAAGAAACCCAATGGTGTTTGAAGATTTCGGCGTGCGCGCGCGAAGAAAAAACGAATGTGTCCCATATGGTATTATTTGACAGGGATGATGGCCCTGGCAGGCGCGCAACCGTTGTTGCAGAAGTTCGAAGCACGTGAAAAAATTGCTCGCAAGAGCCCGTTTGACAGAAATGTTGAAAAAGTATTGGGTTTCCTAAGAAATCCGCAAGAGCGCGCGGGATGAATTTGTGAAACTTGTTTTTTGAAAAACCATTGGGTTTTTCATGTTTTTATGTTAAAATCGCTACGACAACTAAGGTTTTGGAAGGATGTCATCTTGCGCGCGCGAGTGTGCACTTCGTGTCATTTTTTTGCAACGGATTCTTGAAGTTTGGCTATGTTAGAACAAGACATGTCATTTTATATTGTTTTTTGACAGGGAAAGCGGGCGTCAACAAAACAACCGGATCCGGACTCCCCCGTTTTGCCTGAGACTTCCTCACGAAAGTGATGAAAATGTGGCTGCGGCCTAGGCGCGGCGAGGGGGGCGTGCACCAGGGGGCCCAACAATAATTATTCTTTAGAAGTAATAATATTCAACAACAACAACAATAACAACGGTTCCCGCTTAAGATTTCTTCGACATTTGCTCAAGAATCGCGCTCCCGCCTGAGACCTCCTCGCAATTTACTCAGGCGCCGCGCTCTTGCCATTCACGAATCGCGCCTTCGCTGGGGACTTCCTCAAATTCACTTGGGAATCGCCCTCTTTCTGGAAGCTTCCTGGCTAATCGCGCAAAACTCACGATCTATCCGCCCGCTCGGCCCGCCCGTCAGGGTCATGCCCTTCGTGCCCCATGCTCGCTCGCGCCCTCTGTGCCTCATTGCTGCCCTTCGTGGCCCCTCCCGTTGTGGCCCAGTCTCTGCCCTCCGTGGCCCCCTCGCTGCCCTTCGTGGTCCCATATATGTATGCCCTTCGTGGCCCCCGCTCGTTTGCGCCCTTCGTGGCCCCATATGTATGCCCTTCGTGGCCCCGTTGCTGCCCTCAGTGGCCCAGTCTTTGCCCTCTGCGGCCCAATATTCGGATACCCTTCGTGGCCCCCGTTCTTTCCCGCCTGTCGTGGCCACATATGCATGCCCTTCATGGCCTCGCTGTCGCCCTTTGTGGCCCCCTCGCTGTCCGACGTGGCCCCGTTGCTACCCTCAGTGGCCCCGTCCTTGCCCTCTGTGGCCCCGCATTTTCTGCCCTTCGTGGCCCCCGCTCGTTCGCACCCTTCGTGGCCCCGTACGTATGCCCTTCGTGGCCCCGCTGTCGCCATTCGTGGCCCCTTTCCTGCCTTTCGTGGTCCCGCCGTCGCTCTCGCTCTCGCTCTCGCTCTCGCTCTCGCTCTCGCTTTGGCTCGTCGTCGTCGTCGTCGTCGCCGTCGCCGTCGCCGTCGTCGTCATCATCGTCGTCGTCGTCGTCGTGGTCGGTCCCCTGTCCGTCCCTCTTGGGGTCGGGCTGCCGCCGATCAGCGCTGCCGCTGGCCAGGCCGACGGTCCGCTGCCGCCCCGCCGCTTGCCGATTCCCGGCCTGCAGGGAAGAATTATCTACACCCCAAAAGGGGTACGATCGAAGCTGAGGGCGGGTATCGAGGGTTTGGGAAATACGCGTTGAATGACGCTCGAGCAGACATGGGCGAACAGTATTAAGATGATTGTTGTTGTTGTTGTTGTTGTTGTTGTTGTTGTTGTTGTTGTTGTTGTTGTTGTTGTTGTTGTTGTTGTTGTTGTTGTTGTTGTCGCTGTTGTTCCGTCGTTGTCATTTTTGTCGGCGTCGTCAGCGTCATTGTCATCGTCAGCATTCCCGCCGTCGTCGCCGTCGGCTCCTTCGTGTTCGCCATCCTCGTCTCTCGCCTGAAGGATGGAGGTCCCCTTCGGAGCGGAGGGGGAGGATCTTCGACAGGAGGGAGGATGGTTCTCGTTTGAGGCGAGGTGTTGTTAGCCATGATTTTGGCCAGCACAGTGCTGGCCATGTGGTTTGTCCAGCAACGCTGGAGTGCTTGGGGAACGTCGGCCCCAGCTTGTTTCGCCGTCGTTGTCGGCGTGTCCCGCCTCTGGCCTGACTGGCGCCCGACCGCTCTTCCGCACCTCTGCGCGCCGCTGGCTTGAAGAGTTCCGCCATCGCGGCGACCCCATCGGCAAAACACCAACATATTTATTCCATGTGTGCGCCGCCCCCCCCAGGGGCGACGCGCGCACCGAGACATCTCATAGTATGTTCGTCGTTGCGGGCGCTTTCTGGCCACACCGCTCGGGAAACGATACACTACAAGGTTGGTATACTACATGTTCGGGTCGGACGTGCGCCTCCAAGGAGAACATATCGTGCTAGCATGTCTTTGTGCGCCCCACCCCACGCTTTTGCGCACCTGTCGGGGTGGCATTGGCCTTTTGCGGGACTCCCTGGAGCCTGCGACCGCAGCACCCCGCGCCAAGAATTGCAGTGCCCCGAGGGCGCATCCCTTCCCTTCCCCTCCGAGGCCGCACCTCCCATCACCCCTGTCCGCTGTCGCTCTGGCGCCCAGCTCGCTCGCTGCAGCCCAGCGCTAGCTTGACCGACCCGTGCGTCCGCCGAGTCCGCGACCCCAAATGCCATCGTGACAGTCGCGGTCGCATTATCCACACCGTCGCCCCGACATGCCTCCGTGAGGTCGTTACGGGCGCAGTCATGGCGCAGTACGCCCGCTGACGGCTTCTCGACCACCCTACCAGGGCCGACGCCGCACCCGTCCTGCTGGATTCGAGTCCTTGCCACGCCACCGCCGTGATCAGGAATCCATATATTCCAGGCGCTTCGCATAATCCCACCAGCCCATCCAGAAACGATGCCCAGGCGAGTTGACCCGACAAGGGATGTTGAGGCGCATGCAGTGGTATAAAGGGCTGGGGAAGCCACCGTACCCCAAGAGGGGGAGGATGGAGGAGGATTTGTCGCCGCCGCCGCCGCAGCCGTCGTCGTTGTCGTCGTCGTCATCGTCGTTCTCGTCGTCGTCATCGTCTGAGTCGGAGTCGGAGTCGAAGGAGGAGGAGGAGGAGGAGGATGAGAAGGACCAGGACCAGGACCGGGACCAGGAGCAGGAGGAAGAGGAGAAGGAGGAGGAGGAGAAGGAGGAGGAAGAGCAGGAGCAGGAGCAGGAGCAGGAGCAAGAGCAGGAGCAGGAAGCGGAGGAGGAGGAAGAGAAGGAGTAGAAGTAGGAGTAGGTGTAGGGTGAGGAGGAGGAGGAGGAGGAGAAGCAGCAGCAGGAGGAGCAGGAGCATGAGCAGGAGCAGGAGCATGAGCAGGAGGAGGAGGAGGAGGAGGAGGAGGAAGAGGAAGAGGACGAGGATGATGAGGAGGAGGAGGAAGAGGAGGAGGAGCAGGAGGAGGAGGAGGAGGAGGAGGAGGAGGGGGAGGGGGAGGGGGAGTGGCGAGTGGGGAGGAGGGGAAAAGAGGAAGAATAGGCGGATAAGGAGGAGGGAGGAGGGAGGAGGAGGAATAGGCGGATAAGGATGATGATGATGCTGCTGATGATGATGATGATGCTGCTGATGATGATGATAATGATGATGATGATGATGATGATGATGAGGAGGAGGAGGATGAGGAGGAGGAGGTGGAGGAGGAGGAGGAGGAGGAGGAGGAGGAAGAGGAGGAGGAGGAGGAAGAGGAGGAGGAGGAGGATGAGGACGAAGACAAGTGCGACACATCGGGCAAGCGGGTGCTCGGCATCACTGGGTCGGTCGTTGGTCTTGCAGCATCTGGGCTGGAGGCGGCTCTCCGCGGTCTACACAGAGCGGGCCATCATGTTATGGTCCAGAGCGCTCACGGACAGCGGGTGCACGCTCGCCGCGACGGTCTGGTCCTGGACGGGAGTGCAGATCCTGGACACGTGGACAGCGGCCATGGACGGAACCACGCGGGACCTGGGCATTCGGCGGCCGCGAGCAGCCCTTGCCCCGCGGACGGTCAGGCAGAAGCGGTGGGCCTACCGACGAGCAGAATTGGCGGCGGCGCCAGCGGGACAGCCTAGCGCGCACTGACCATTGACTCTGGGGGCTGCCAGACCTCCTGGAAGCCGGGCGCCCGCCCGCCGACATCCGCGCCTGGGCCTGGCTGGCCCTTCAAGGGCGCTTTGGGCGGACAGCGTGGGCCAGATTTCCGCCTGCCGCCTGTGCCGCGCAAGCCTGGAGACGACGGCCCACCTCGTCGGGCGCTGCTCGGGGGTGGCGGAGTGGCGCAGGGCAGCATGCGCCAGAGGGGCACCACCATTGCCGACTGCGCTGGTCGAGTGGCTCATCGGCGGAGCGGGCCCGGCGGCAGCGGCGGCAGCAGCGAGAGAGGCGATGGAGCTGGCCGCGCTCTCGGAACACACTGGGCCGCCGCTGCAGAGCCGCCCGGCGCAGGGCGCCGGGCGCAGTCGTGAAGAGCAAGAGGCCGCGACCGGCAGCGTCGCCTCGGCGGGCCGCAAGCTGGGCCGCGCAGGCCGCCCCGACGGCGTCCCCCCCGAGGGCCATCGTGGGTGGCCACCATGCCCGAGGCGCCGGGGCGCCAGGCCAGACCGCAGGCTGGGCAGCTCGCGCCCTGGCCGCCGGCCGCGGGGAGGACGCCACTGCAGGCGGCAGCTAGCATGAGCATCAGGCGGTGATTGAGGCCCCCGCCCGCGTGGCCTGGAGGGGGCTCGCCGCGGACACTGGGTGCCGTGACCGCCTCAAGCGAGCGAAAGAAGGATGGTAGGAATTAAGGAAGGAAGGCAGGAAGGAAGGAAGGAAGGAATGAAGGAACAAGGAGGAGGAGGAGGAGGAGCAGGAAGAGGAGGAGGAGGAGCAGGAGGAGGAGGAGGAGGAGGAGGAGGAAGGAGGAGGAGGAGGAGGAGGAGGGAGGAGGAGAAGGAGGAGGGGCAGGAGGAGGAGGAGGAGGAGGAGGAGTAGGAATAGCGGAGGAGGAGGAGGAGGAGGAGGAGGAGGAGGAGGATGGCAAGCAGAAAGGCCAGAGACCTCTTGGATGTCTCTTGGAGTCTCTTCGGATGTCGCTTTAGAGTTTCTTGGGCTCCTATTGAGGCGCCTTGGCGGCTCCTTGGCTGCCCCAGGGGCCTCGGAGCGTGGTGGGTGGGGCCTTGGGCCCTCCTGGGCACTCTACGGCCCTCTAGGGGCCGTCTTGGGGCACCCTTGAAAGCCTTGGGGACTATTTTGGGGAGGAGTTCGATCAAAGAAGGGGATTCGTCAATTAGCGCCCCCCCCCATGGCAAAATGGGCCCAGAGCCTTTGTAAACTCAGCGGGTTTGCCCTCTCGCCGAGGCTCTTTTGGACGCTCCAATGACCCGCGGCCCTGGGGGAGTGGTAAACCCCTCCCCGAAGGGGAAGAAGGGGGGCTGGAAGAGGAACCCCTCTAAACCCTTCACGCCCTCAAGGTCTGGTGGGATTTGGGCGGTGTGGGCAACATGTTCATTCATACTACGATTGCTTCTGCCACTGGCGCGTGCGTGTTCGCGAGGGCTGCCCGTGACCGCACAGGCGCCGTGGCGTGCGCGGGTGGACCGCCCAGGTGGTGCGACGTGTGCGCTACCTCTTCGCCACCGGCGCGCTCCATTGGCCCCTCCAATCACGCCGAGAACGACGCCATCTGCCCAGCGGGACATGCACTGTACCGTTCCTTCCTGGGCCCTCCGGCACCATCTCGCGGCGGTGGCGGCGCCCTCGTGTGCGGGCTGGCTATCTGTCCGCTCCGCCCCAACCCAGCGGCTGCTGTGCAGCCCTCGGCCTCCTGGAAACGACGCGCTCGCCGGGGCCCGCGGAGGCTTCCCCCGTCATCTGCGACGGTGGCAGTGGCCGTCGTGCGCGGGCTCGGGGTCCGCCGCGCCCGCGCATGCCAAGGCTTGCTGCGTGCGCACGGACACTCGACGCACGAGCCCAGGTCGACATTCGCCGCGCCCGTGCGCCGCTTCACTGCAGGCGGCTGGGTCGGGCTCCACGCGAGCTGGCGCCCCGCGGTGGAGGATCAGCGGCGCCAGACTGCGCCCGACGACGGGATTGCGATCTTGTGGGAGGTCTTTTGGCCACAAGCATGCGACATCGGAGGTCTAGAAGTTGGCGGCACCAGCACCAATATCGGCAGTTGCCTCCACCTAGGGAGGATGATACCGATCTCGGTGGTGGTGGTGGTCATATTCCAAGCGAACGAAAGATCACCACCAGCACCAACATCCATGATCATCTTCCCCCGGTGGGGGCGGCCCCCTGTGTTGGTGTTGGTGTCAATTCTCCTGTCCCAAAAGAGAATCGACTCCCCCCCGGGATTAGCACCTCCCTTGTTTGTATGGCAATTGTCATATGATTCTACCCCCTTGTCCATCCTAGGTATGAGTTCGTACCACCACAGCCGAGCCAATATCCGCCCTCCCGCCAACCTCTGCAACAAATACTATGCGCGCGCATTCGCTTATCAGAGTCATAAGTTTTCAAACATCCTTTCAAAGCACGATACGAAGTGCACACGCGCGCGTCGTCGCGCGCGCATGCCGACATCCTTCAACAACTTTCGGTGTTGTAAGGATGTCAAAGTCGAGTGTCCAACAATAATGAGAAAACACAGGACTTCACAACACTGATTTTTCAAAAATAACTTGCGCGTGCGTTCTTGCGAATTTTTTACAGAAGCCAACTGCTTTTCAACATGGTCAGTAAATGCTACCAAACGGACTTCGCGCGCGCGTGTCGAAATCGTTCGAACGCCCTTGCGCGCGTGCCGTCGCGAGAATGTTGGTGTTTTACATGTATAGGTGAGGTATAGCGCAGGCGTCGGAGGAAGCAAAATGAGCGCGCGGACACATCAGAGACAGGAAGGGTTCAGAGGCGATGTCATTGCGGGAAGATTTGGTTCCGTAGCCTTCGGCCCAAGAGCGCTTTGAGGCAAGCTAACATCAGCATTGAATGTAGATTGCAACGTGGTAGCGGAGCGAGGCTCCCGCTGATCCACGGAATCCGACGCCAACAGAGAGATGGCGACGGTAGAGCAGCTGGCTGCGGCGATCCAGGAGTTGCGTCGACAGATCGAACAGGAGCGAGCGCAGAGGCTCGCGGCAGAGCGAGTGATCCCAGGTAGCGGCGGCAGAGCACATGGAAGAGGAGACGGGCAGGCGCGGCGCATCGACCCTCGAGCGCAGAACAATGGCAAGGACGAGCAATGGCAATAATGGTCCTTCATGTTCGAGAGTGCGCGTTGAATTGCACAGCTGGGCGACGCCCTGGGCTGGACGAGCAGAGATCATCGATATCAAGTTCAGCGCGCTCAATGGTGTGCAACAGATGAAGTCTAAACAGTTCTATAACTTGCTGGTCGACACTGTGCGCGGCAAAGCTCTGGCGTTGGCGCGCGGTTCGGAGAAGCGCAGCGGAGCCGTGGCAAGGAAGAAGGTCAAGAGTGAGTGCCAGCCCGACGTCGGAGGTAGACATACATCGATATTGATGGGGGCTCTCCAACCAGGATGGGGCCCGAGACGCACGGGCTAGGAGTTCGCCAGTGATTTGATGGAGCGGGGGGCGCGCATCGGAGGGTGCGAGATGGAGGGCGCCGAGAAAGTCAGTGACCAGATGGAGATTGCAGCGCTGGCGGCCCACGCGCCAGAATCAATGCGAGCGGTGGTGAGATTAGCAACAGGACCAGCAAACGGGCAATGCAGGGAAGTCCAGAAGAGCATCGTGAAGTGCCTGCAGTTTTGGAGATCCTTCGAGCGCGATGGTCGTGGAGTTGGACCTGGGCAAGGACCTGGACATGCCCCCGCGAGGGTCGGCGCGGCCTGGGGCGAAGGCGGCAGGAGGTGCAGGCAATGGAAGGAGCAGCTGTTTTAGTTGCGGGCGACCTGGGCATCGCACAAGAGATTGCAGGCTGGCGAAGGGGAAAGGCAAAGGCGAGGATCAGAAAGGAAGGGGTCGAGGCCATGGACATCCACGACCCGCAACCAAGTTCGAGGGCGAGTGCAGGCACTGTCGCAGGAAAGGCCATAAGTGGGCAGAGTGCAAGTCTCGTCTCCGAGGAGACCCGCCGGCGAAGAAGGTGGGCGAGGTTCCGGGCCCAGCCAGGGCGGTCGCCGAAGAGGCTCGCGCCAAGAACGACTCAGATGACGAGTGCGACTGCCGCGCGTGCAAGCCCTATCAGTACGACGAATATGACGACGCGGAAGGCCAGCGCGAGAACGCGGGCTACCACCGCGAGAGCGCAGAGGATCAGAACTGGGAGCAGCGCGACGTCGACGCGACTGCGGACGACTACGCCCGAATGGGTTACTTCGAGCGCGTGGGCGACGACCGCGACGGCGAGGAGCAAGAGGCTAGGGCATTTCACGTTAGGCAAGAAAAGTACGAGCAAGGAGGTGATGAGTTTCTTCCGCTGGATAGCGCGTGCGGGGGGTGCACTTGCCCGCGGGACTTCAGTGACGACGGAGTTGACATTGGACCTGGGGGCGCGCGACTTTGAGCAGCAAGCGGTGGGCGCATCGCATCGGGAAGAGAGATCACGGTAGACTGCGTTGCCCTGAACAGCCACGGTGAGGCGATCACCGGTGCGAAGACTCCGTTTGTGCAGAGCGACGTGAAGAGGCCATTATTCAGTGTTGGCAAGTTGGTTCCAAATGGCATTGACGTGCTGCGTGGGAAGGGCAGCCCCGCGCTGCTGCGCCGATCGCGGACGCAAGAGGGTTCGAGTCTACATGAAGGGCAAGGCGTTCGGGCTAAGGGTTAAGAGAAGCACCTCCATCGACAAGCCGACCGCGATGATTGCGCCAGTCGACCAGGAGATGAAACCAGCGCCAGAAACGCCAAGGCGATCCGATCGCTGCCGGAAGGAGCTTCAAGTTCAGCAGGGCCTGCGGCAGGGCCAGCAGCACTACCTGCGGCAGTTGCAGGAGCACCAGAAGCGCCGTATCCAGAAGCATCAGAGAGCGTGCGACTCGAACGAAAAGCACGGCAGCTAGCACAACAATGGCTTGAAGTTCGACAGCATGGGGAACCAGTCGGACGCGGAGGCTCGTTTAGTGGCAGCGTTGTCGAGGACGCGAGGAAGAGCTCAAGGCCCCGATCCAGGGAACCAGGCCGCAGCTATGAGGGCGTTTCGTGCATGCAGAGGCGAAGCTCGAGCTCCAGATGCGCGACGAGCTCCAGTGGTTAGAAGAACTCGTGGGAGAGCTGGCAGGAACAAGAGGTCAAGCTGACATCCTCTTTCCACGAGCATCTGCAGAGCCATCGCGGGAAGGACGAGGAAGCCACGAGATCACGCACCTGCCGTGCCAGCCATGGTGCGCGCGGTGTGTTATGGGCAAAGGGCGTGCTCGGCCCCGCGGCCAGAGGGCCGAGGAGTCGAAGAGGAAGCCAGAGTTTGAGATGTTCTTCTGCTACCTACTGCAGAATCCAACCGACGTGCGCCAGGAGACGAAGCATTGGCGACCACGCTGGCGTTGGTATATACGGCAGCACAAAACGTCATGGCAATGGCAGTTCCTCACAAGGCAGATGAGACAAACCTCATCTCATCCACTTGCACATCGTTTGTCAAGCGGGTGTCCTACGAGAGTGCGGTTCTCATGATTGGCCCTGCATCAGCTTTTGGAGCTACTGCAGAGAAGGTGCGACAGAAGTGCTTTTTGGGCGGCATCAATATCGATATTCAGAAGACACAGAGGTTCAGCAGCCAGAACGTGGGAGCAGTTGGTCGAGCTCAACAGTCAGTTGATGGTCAGATCAGGGCAATGCGCGTGGACATGGAAGCGAGAATGGGAATGGCGATCAACCTATCAATGGCTCTCTAGCCTTGGATTGTAAGGTACGCTGGTTGGTTTATTGAACGGTGTCGCTTCGAGGCGAACCAGAGGGCGGCATTCGAGGGCAGCTTCGGGAAGAAGTGCCAGGGCGAGGTGTTGATGTTCAGAGAGCCTGCACTGTTCAAGCTCGCAGTTACGGCAACTGGGAGGTACGTGCAGGAGTCAGGTAGGGCCGAGCAGACGCGGGATTCGTTCGAGGAGTCTGGCTTGGAAAGACGATCGGGTCGGATGGGCGTCTGTCGTGGCAGACGAGGGCGCATTCACTACCGGGACGGTGCAGCACATGCCAGCAACGGACCAGGTGAAGGCCGACCTCGCGAAGGGGATCAAGGGCGCGCTGTGGGACAGGCGCACTGGGGGAGCTATGGGGGGGCCAAGGAAGAAGAGCAGAGCACCTCCCCCAGCGCCAGTTGCGCTACCGATAACACCGTCACCTGGAAGGGGGCGCACCAGCAGAAGGAGCTCAGCAGGTGCCGGGACCGTCGGCACCAGGAGACCAGCAAACGCAGGCAGCTGCAGGGCCGAGTGCGACCAGGTCGGAGCTGCCGCAGGGCTATAGCATGGAGCAGCTGGGTATATATACGACTACTTCACTGACGTTGCCGAGCGCGAGCAGTGTCACCAAGCGAGAGGTCGAGAACACTGACATGCAGACGGACGGTGCCGACAAGAGAGCCAGAGTGGGGGAGCTCGCGACGATGGGCGAAACCGACTACGTGGCTGAGTTCGACGACGAGAGCTACGAGAACGAGGAGTACGACGGGTGCCAGGGCGCTGACCAAGACGCGGCGAAGGCCATCCTCAAGGGCAAGCGTAGGGAAATGGGCGCCATGAGGGGATCCGGCATCTTTGACCCAGTAGAGAGCCGACCTGAGGGGGCACATGCACTACCCACCGGATGGGAGAACGCACCGCGAGGGCCTGATGGATGGAGATGCAGATATGCGGCAATAGAGTTCAAGGGTGAAGATCCTGAGTTGGAAGGTCTGTTTGTCGCTGGAGCGACAAGCAGCGCAGGGGGGCCCATCGACCAGCGCGCGGGGCAGCGCGGCTGTGACACCATGCGCTCAGAGCGCTTACTTCCATGCGGAGGAGGACGAGGGGGTCTACGCGGATCCGCCAGCAGAGTGGGTCAAGAGATACTACTCTCGAGGCGGACAGTGCAAACGACCTCGGTGGACAATGAAGAAGCAACTCAATGGCAAGCGCAAGGCCCCCAAGAAGTTCGACAATGACGTGATTGACAGGACGATTGAATTAGGTGTCGAGCAGCGCCCCGAGCAGCCCAGAGCCTTCAGAAGTCCAAATTGGACATTGGTGTGTGTATGAGGTTCATCAAGGCGACATATAATCATCAGGGAGCGATGCTGAGCTGAAGTGGTTGGACTTGAAGCCAGTTCTCAAACATAAGGAAGCAGACATCATGATGCTTGGTTCGGTTTGCTCTTACTTACGAGCTACGCGGGCAAGAGCCAGCAAGGACGAGATCCATACCGCACCATGGAAGAAGTACATCGAGGATATTTCTGATCGAGTCAGGCCGCGCATATTGCAATCCAGCACCCACCCCGATAGTACAGGCGAGACGAAAGGAGGAGCTGGAGTTGCCAGTTGTATGTCCTTCGGGCCATTAGACGTTCAAAATGTGTGTTGGGGCCCTGAGGCGCTTATTGAAGTGCCGAACTGACACCCCATTCACTGTTCACGAACTGCGCAAAGCGTTGAGCGCGCCAAGAGATCCAGACGTGCAGAGACTGAGAAGGTGTGCGAGGTACCTGAAGGGCACCCATGACTACGGCATCTTGGTTACCAAGGGCAATGACACAGACTACTTGGACACGTAATCAGACGCCGACTGGGCAGGCGACGCCCGAAACTGCAGGGGGGCTTCAGGATGTGCGTTGAGGTTCGATGCGACAGCGCTGAGGGAGTTCACAAAAGGACTTAGTTGCCACGCACTTTCAAGCGGTGAGAGTGAGTACTACGCGGCGGTCACTTCGGTCGCCGAGGGCATCCATGTGCACCGGCGTTTGGAGTTCATTGGGTTTCCAGTCGAGCTCAAGTTGTGATTGGATTCGACGGCGGCTATGGGAACGGTTCAACGCGCAGGTTGTGGACCATTGAAGCACATCGAGACGAAGGTGCTGTGGCCCCAGAGCAAATGCGAGGAGAAGAAGGTGAAGGTCCACAAGGGGCCGACCGCGACCAACATCGTTGACGGCTACGCGAAGGCGCTCCAACCAGCCAAGTTTCTTGAATGGAGGTCCCGACTTGGAATGGGCGTTGAAAACGGCGACGAGTTGGAGACCGGCAAGAAGGGCGCGATGAGTGGCAGCGGCAAGTGGGCCGCAGTTTCTCACGAAGGGCCGAAAGCATTGCTTGCAGCGGTGATGCTACTGAGCGAGGCGAAGGCCGAGAAGTGTGAGTTAGTGGCGCGAGAATCCCACGAGCTGGAGTTGGTAAAGGGTATCAAGAGCGGCAACATGAGCTTCAATTGGTTGCTGCGGCATGTTCAAGATTATGAAGGTTCAGAGAGTTGGGAAGGTGTCTCTCGGGGCCGTCGGGGAGACCAAAGCGAACATCAAGGAGAGGAGGGACATCATGAAGCGTGACGTGCTGACGCAGAGCCAGACGACGTGCGCGTGGCATCGCCAGCAGCCTCGATTCTTGTTGACACCGCCACAGGCCGCGTGGGTGTGGGCGAGCGATGATAGGCTCGCTGCGAGGAGCGACGCAGATGAGGATCTCAAGCAGATCCAGTGAAGGCTTGAGCAGGCTGCGCCACCGTTCCGCCAGATAAGTGTGCTGGCGAAGACGGCTAGCATCAGAGTTTCGAGTGAAACAAGGGTTTCGAGCTGTAGATTGCAGTTCGGTACGACCTCCGCACAGCTTCAGTGCGCCGAGGGGGCGTGTTGGTGTTTTACACGTACAGGTGAGGTATAGCGCAGGCGTGGGAGGATGTAAGATGAGCGTGCGGACAGATCAGAGACAGGAAGGGTTCAGAGGCTATTCCATTGCGTGCCCATTTTGTTCCGTAGCTTTCGGCCCAAGAGCGCTTTGAGACAAGCTAGCATCAACATTGAATGTAGTAGATTGCAACAGACAATCCTGTGCAAACCATTGGACGAAGTGCTCGCGCGCTTCTGTCGCGCGCGCATGCCGGAATCCACCTTCGATTCCGTAGCGTATTCACGATATTAGTTGCGAGAAATCTTGCGCTCGCGCTCGTGCGGATCCTTACGAAACCCATGAACTTTTCAACGTTGTCATGGAATGTTTACCAAACGGGCCTCTCGCGCCGCATGCTGACATCATTCGCACGCCCTTGCGCGCATGCTGGGGGGGGGGGGGGGGGCACTCTCGCGCGTCGGCCGCGCGCGCATGTCGAAGTCTTTTTGAACCGTCATCGCGGACGCGAGGACGCCGTCATCGTTGTCGGCGTGATCAGCCTCGGCGCCCGCACTGGCCGCGCCTTCGTTTGTGTCAACATCGCCACCAGCATCGCTACCATCATCATCGTGCTTACCGTTGTCGACGTTGCCATGATACCGCGCCCGCCCGAATCGCCGATTTGCCGTGAAGTGCCCGCTGGGATGTGCCCAGCGGTCAGCGCCACCGCGGCTGCGTCGGTCGTGCCAAAGTGGCTGGCCGCTGCGCGCGCGTGCATGCGCGGGCTGTCGCGGCCGCAAAGATGCACCACTCAACGCCAAGCATTTATCGCAACCGCCGTTTCATGGCGTTTGCAAACCAAGTTGCGGGCGGGTGGGTGAGATGTTTGCGCGAGCGGTGGGGTGGATACATTCAAGTTGAGCGTTGGTGGGTTTCCAAGACGTCTAACCTCCCAAACACCCGTCGATGCGTATTTTTCAGTATGCGGCCCCAAAACGTGGCTCCGACCTCTCCCTGGGGCAATTCTTCGTTTGGCTCCATTTTTGGTGTTCCGGGCTCCGGGCCCCTATGTACCGAAATCAAGTGATCACGGATGTTTGGGCCAGCTCCCCCCAGGCAGTATAACAGCAAGTTCCAGCCGCGTTGGCCGGAAGCCTACATGGGGTTCCAGATGCGTGCTTCGGAGGGATGGGTGTGGGTGCGTGGCCTTTCCGGCGTGGCACACCGAGCAGCGTGTTGGGCGCCGCGTAATGGGGGGGGTCATCAATGGGGGGGTGGCGAGCGTGGTCCGAAAAGGTACCCAAACGGTACCTAAACGTGCCCCCTTGGGGCTCTGGAGCGGCCCGGAAGGGGCACGAAAGGGGACCTTTTCTGACCTCCCCATTTGTGATCCCCCCATTAAGCCACGCCTCAGCGTGTCTGGTGGGCCGTACCTGTGCCGCGGACAGGACCTCATCGTCAAGCACGTGCGGGCCAACGCCACCATGACGATCGCGCTGTACAGCGCCCTCATGAAGGCCCGCGCGTCGCGGCCGCCGCCCGCGCCCGCCCCTGGGACTTGCCCGCGGCGGAAGGGGAGGACGGGGGAAAAAGGGGGGAAGAAGGAGGGCGGGAGGAGGAAGGAGAGAAGGAGAAGGAGGAGGAGGAGGAGGAGGAGGAAGAAGAGAAAGAGGAGGAGCAGGAGGAGGAGGAGGAGGACGACGATGATGATGCTGATGATGCTGATGCTGCTGCTGATGATGATGCTGCTGCTGATGAGGATGCTGACGATCATGATGATGCTTCTGATGATGCTGCTGATGACGAGGATGATGATCAGGATGGTGATGCTGGTGATGCTGATGATGCACATGATGGTGATCATGAATATAATGTTGCTGATGATGATATCGACAATGATGACGGTGAAGGTGATGCTGATGTTGCTGCTGCTTCTGTTGCTACTGATGATGATGAGGATGATGATGCTGATGATGCTGCTGATGATGATGCTGACGATGGTGCTGATGATGATGATTGTGATGCAGATGACGATGATAATGCTGATGATGATGATGGTGGTGATTATGCTGATGATGTTGATGACGACGATGACGATGACTATGATGAGGATGATGATGATGATGATGATGATGATGATGATGATGATGCAGATGGTGATGATGCTGATGATGATAATGATGATGATGATGACACTGATGATGCTGCTGATGATGCTGATGCTGATGATGCTGATGATCATGATGATGCAGATGATGATGCTGATGCTGCTGATGATGATGGTGGTGATGATGATGCTGATGCTGATGATGACGATGATGATGATGATGATGATGATGATGATGATGATGATGATGATGCTGATGCTGATGCTGATGATGATGATGTGATGATGATGATGCTGATGATGATGATGCTGATGATGCTGATGATGATGGTGATGATGATGATGATGCCGATGATGATGATGATGATGATGATGATGATGATGATGATGATGATGATGATGATGATGATGATGATGATGATGATGATGAAGATGATGATGATGATGATGATGATGATGATGATGATGATGATGATGATGATGATGATGATGATGGTGAGGGTGAGGGTGAGGAGGATGAGGAGGCGGAAGAGGAGGCGGGGGGAGGAGGCCGAGGAGAGGCTTCCGCGATACCATTCGCTTCTGCCAATATCGCACTTAACAAGAGCATCTGCATGCCCCCTCTTCACGCCAGATCCCTGCTGGCCCGCTTGAAATGTCTTGCGGCGATGTCGAACACTGCAGATTTGATTGCCCGTGTTGCGCGTGCCGACGGTGCGGACTTTGAGGAGATAGTGAAAAGGAGGAGGCGGAGGAGCAGGAGGCGGAGGAGGCGCAATGCTCAAGGCTCAAGGCTCAAGGCTCAAGGAGGCTCTTGGAAGTACCAGCTTTTGATGGGACCGATTTGGATGTCGCTGGACTTCTCGACGCCTGCCCTGCTCGCAGGGCGCGGAGGGTCGGGACGGCAGTGGGGCCGGCACGTCAAGGGGGGGGGTGGCACAAGGCACAGGGCGCGGGTCGTGGTCCTCCCACGACCGCCCTCAGGATGCGTCGAGGATCCACCGCTGGATGGCGGTGCCGTCGTGGCGGCAGCGGCGGGAGCGGCCACAGCAGGGCCGACGCCAAGGGAGGTCGGTGAGAGGGCACCGCAGAGCATGACCACGAAGGTGGCCACTCCAGGCCTCCAGGCTCAGGGAGGAGGACGCGGAGGAGGAGGAGGAGGAGGCGGAGGAGGAGCAGGAGGAGGAGGAGGAGGAGGAGCCCCGCCGCGGTGGGAGGGGCCGAGGACGGCGGAAGCCTTGCGAGGCTGAGGGAACGATCTGCGAGCCTGAGCCTGCACAGTTGCTCCTGATGTTGCGCTCTGAACGACGTCGGCGGCCTCGGCCTCGGCCAGGGCGCCTTGGGCGGGCGGAGCAGCAGCAGCAGCAGCAGCAGCAGCAGCAGCAGTAGCAGCAGCAGCAGCAGCAGCAGCAGCAGCAGCCATGGACCTGATGGATGATCGTGTGCGCGCCCTGCCCAGCCTGTCACCAGAAGGAACAGACGGGCACGCCGACATGGAGGCAGTGGTGTGAGGCCAGGGGGGCAGCGACGACTCCACGGGCAACCGCTCCACCCGCAGGCGAAAAGGCCTCGGCGCCCTGCCTCTACGGAGCAAGAGGGGAGCTCGGCACTGACGCAGGTGGACGGCTCAGAGCCTAGAGCCTCGAGCGGAACGAGAGCTCCCGTCTCCGTGTAAGGCCTCGACCTCCCGACGGAACACTGCGTTCGGATGCAACTCCTGGGAGGTTGAATTCTGTTTTCGCCCTGGTCCGAAATCCGGCTTAATCCAGCTTCATCCCGCTTAATCTGGCTCGATCCCGCTTAATTAATGCCGCTCGATCCGGCTGAATCCTGCTTGGTCCGAGGCCCTCTTCCGGCGTAACGGCTCCCAAAAGGGGCTGAAACCTCCCAGTAGTTGCCTCCTACAGTCGGGGCCCTGAAGAAGGAACCCTTTTCGTTGGGGAGGGGCTCCGCGTTCCTTAAGTGTTTCGCAGCTTGCCTCGGGTTTCCCTTCTGTCTTCGATCGGAGATGGAAGTTCAACTCGTGGAAAAAAGGGGCCTCGTTCCTTATTTAGGGTTCCTTAGGTCAACGCCTCGACTGCAGTTGCCTCCTACAGTGCGAGCAGAAGCAGCGGGGCCCAGGCATGAGCGGAACCCGAGGCTGCACGGGCGCAGGCGCGAGAGGCCCCCGCCTCCGCGAGGGGCGGGGGCACCCTGGCGGGGCGAGCGGGCGGCGTGCGCGCTGGAGTCCGAAGCCCGTGGGAGGACAGGAGCCCCTTATCCTCCTCATCCTCCTCCTTTTTCTCCTCCTCCTCCTCCTCCTCCTCCTCCTCCTCCTCCTCCTCCCCCTCCCCCTCCTCCTCCCCCTCTTCCTCCTCCTCCTCCTCCTCCTCCTCCTCCTCCTCCTCCCGCCAGACACAGGAAACACGAAAGAACGCACGTCGGCACCACGGGCGGCCTGGGGATCACCGTGGGGCCCTTTTGAGGTAGCATAAGGTGCGTCGACGGATGACGTGCCAGACCCGGCTCGAGAGGACGAGCGAACCATGCGAATAGAAATGATCCGTAGTGCGGGTAATGTGGCAGAGGAGCCTCTCCCTGACATTGCCATTCGTCACTACATTCGCGTGACTTCTTCCTTTCGTGTGTTCTGGAGGACTGCACAGGGTTTGCGATCGGTGTTTTGGTTGACGTTGAATAATCCCCTTCCATTTCCTTTTTGCGATCTGAGGGAACTGGTGTTGTACGCACCTTCGAGGCGGACCAGCATTTTGAGGCGGACCAGCATTTGTGTTTTGTGGTGATCTCTTGGCCTCCCGGTCCCGCCCGCCCGACCCGCTTGGAGCGGGCGGGGGGAGGGCGAGGCGTGGGGAGGGGAACCAGCCGAGGAGGGGTGGTGGTGGAGGGTGAGTGCGACCTCCATCCTCCATTCACTACTCCTCCTTCATCTCCTCTCCCTCATCTGACTTCGCCTCCTGCGCGCACGCACGAGAGGAGGAGGAGGGGAGCAGGAGGAGGAACACGATAAGGGAGAGGAGTAGTGGATGGAGGAGGAGTGGAAAATGGTGGAGGATTATGGCTGTGCAGATAATGGCGGCGAGTGCGGAGGAGGCGCTGGGAGCACGACGGGGCTGAGGTGGGAGAACCGGGCAAGTGGTCCAAAGCACGAGAAGAGAAAGTTGAATTACGAAGAGTGGTCCAAAGCACGAGGGGAGGATGTGGAACTACATAGAGGCTGCATGCACAGGACGCGGTCAGCCCCGGGGCGAGAGCTGGATTCACGTGTCTCGCCATAGGAATGGCTCCGCCTTCGGCGCGTCCCGTCCTCCGCGGACGACGGCTGAGGCTGGCGGAAGCAAAACGAGGGCGCCCCCGCTGGCGGAAGTCGGCGGCAGTGACAGCGAGACGTCCACGTTTGTGAGCTCCGAGGGCCCGGAACCGGCCACGTGACTCGGCTGGTCCGGGCGAGAGCTGGACATGTAGTTACACCTGTGGCCAGAGAGGAGGATAAGAAGGAGGAGGAGGAGGAGGAGGAGGAGGAGGAGGAGGAGGAAGGGCTCGGCCCTGCTGCGGCCGTGTCCGTCGGGTTCCCGCGCGTGTAGTCCGGCGCGCGGCCTGCGGGCGTGCCGCCGGTGAGCCCCGCCGAGTGTGCGCTCGAGCCTCTCTTGTGTTGCGCGGCTGCTCTAGAGTGCGGGGGGGATGCCGGAAGGGCCCAGGCAAGGCAGTGAGCAAGATGCGGGAGGGGGGGTCAAAGGAGGGCCCACAGGTCTACGCCTACTGTGGCATGTACGACAAGGCCTGCGATCTGTACGACCAGCTCAGGGAGGACGGCCTGGAGCCAGATTCCATGATGTACGGTCCGCAGAGGGACATGGGTAGGTCCTCATAGTTGCCTGAGCGCTTCTTTCCATCATCGAGCAGAGACTCCAGCCCGCATACGTCGTTCGTTTGGTGTAACGAGCGGTTCGCGGCACTCTTCGTTCATGCTCGTCCATTCCCTCCTCGCTTTGGTGCTTATTTTTTATTTATTCCTCGAGCGAGACGCTGGCGATGATGAGTTGTGCTGCTCTCGGCACCAGCGGCAGCTAAACAGTTGCAAACACATGTTGTGGGGGATAAGTCAAGCATGATTCGGGTATAGCCAGGACCCCAGGTGAGGGGACCCGGTTAGTAGTAGGGCCCCGGAGCCCCTAAATTGGCCAGTATCACAAAACCAGGTCTGCCGTAGCTGGTGTTTTTTCGGGTGACGGCAGTTCCGGTTAGTGGAACGGGGCGGGGGGGGCGTCCCCCAGTACACATCACTAGACCAGGTCCCACTAAACTCAGTTCTGTCAACGCCCGGATGATGATGGCGACGATGACGATGACGACGAGTGATTGGTACAGTACCATGAAGGGCATGCCGCTGCCCACGCCTCCGCGGATGCGGGTGCCGGCTGATTATTGCAGCCGCCCGCGCTCCTCCGACGGCCAAGAGTGAAGGACGAGGAGGAGGAGGAGGAGGAGGAGGAGGAGGAGCAGGAGCAGGAGCAGGAGCAGGAGCAGGAGCTGGAGCAGGAGCAGGAGGAGAAGGAGAAGGAGGAGGAGGATGAGGTCAGATGGGCGTGTATGTCTCAGGGTATTGTGATTTCATTATCCTTGCCAACACCTTCTTTGGATCCCGCCTGCAGGTGCTATTGTCCGCAGGAGTTAACCCGGCCTTTAGCATGAGTTTCTTGGGTCGAGGGAGAGCGAGGATGGATCGGGAAGGGACGTGCGCACCGCCGCCCTTGTCATTGCCGCCGTGATCATCGCCAATTTCCGTAATGTCGCGGGGCCTCGGGGTAAGGATTCGTATGGGGAGTTGGAATCGGCGGACAGCGGCGTGGGGGGAGACTTGGCCCCCAACCGTCCTCTCCCTCTGTGCACGTACTTTGTTTCACCTGCTTTTTAGGAGATGTTGCTTGAACCAATTGCCTATAGTATGAAAGGGAGAGAGGGAACACAAAGGGAGAGAGAGGAGGAGAAGGAGGAGGAGGGGGAGGAGGAGGAGGAGGAGGAGGCGGAGGAGGAGGAGGAGGAGGAGGAGGAGGAGGAGGGGGGAGGGGGAGGGGGACGGGGAGGGGGTCGAGGAGGAGATGAGGAGGAAGAGTAGTGTTTTGTCCCTCCTCTCCACCGTCCTCGTGCCTCCCCCCTTCCCCTCCCTAGCCCCTCCTCCTCTACCCTTCCTCCCCTCTCATCCCCTCGTGCCCCCCTTCCCTCCTCGTCCCCACTCCTCGTCCCCCCCCTCCTATGCGCCCCCCTTCCCGGACACCCGGCGGCCCGACTTGCTGAAGGCACGGGCCCCATGGGCCTCTCGACCCCTGTCAGAAGGGGAACAAACACACAGACACATTGAATGGTCGATTTTCGAGAAAGGATGGGCAAATATGGGAAGTGTGTGGGGGGGAAGACGAACACCCAGAAACTATTCGAGAAAATGGGGGATCCTGGGATGTGTGTGTATACTTTTTGCGTGTCCCTGGGCCCCTCCATCCTTGTTGGGCCCCAGGGCAAGTTTCTTCCATGGCGCCCGGGGCCCAGGACGTCTCCCGAGGGCGAACGGGGGCCGGGCGGCCCGACGCCCCCCGTGCCTGCTTGGCCGACGGCTGTCTTGTGCTTCCCCTCCGCCTCCTCCTTCTCTCAGGCGTGCCGTGTGAGCGGAGGCTCGCGGCGTCAGTGCCGCCTCTCCTCTCCCTCTTCTCGGGCCCCCCCCCCCCTCCCCCCCCTCCCGCGGAGTGCAGGGTGCCTCATGAAGTTTGCGGTGGAGTGCGGCCGCACCGACCTTTCCCGCGACCTTTCGGAGAAGGCCCCCTCCCCCCTCCCCCTCCCCCTCTCCCTCCCCCTCCTCCTCCCCTCTCGTTTCTCTTCCTCCTCCTCCCCCTCCTCCTCTTCTTCCTCCTCCTCGTCCACCTCCTCCTCCTCCTCCTCCTCCTCCGCCTCCTCCTCTTCCTCCTCCTCCTCCTCCTCCTCCTCCTCCTCCTCCCCTTCTTTCTCCTCCTCCGTAGCTATTTTGGCTCAAGATGCCAGCATCCACTGGGAAGGAAGTGTAAACCCCGAGACCGCGGCAGGCAAGACTTTCTGAAGGCTGGCAACGACTCGCGCTCGCGCTCTCTGCGCTCGGGTCGGCTGGTAAACCGAGGCGTTTCCCGTTCCTGTCGGCTCGATCGCACCAGACTTCCACCGCATGGCGGCCTCCTCCGTGCACGTGCTCTCGTCCCAGGACGCTGCCGTCATTGACGCATGTCCCACGTTCGCCACGCAGAAGTCCGCGGGCGGTGCCAAGGGTGGAAGTCGGGACGGCAGAGAGGGGCTTGCTGGGCGTCGCCGCAGGGTCGCCAGAGGCAGGCCCGACACGGGCTCCCCCTCCTCCTCGGACGCAGGCTCGACGTCGCACAGTGGGCGAGGGCATGTGCGCGCTGCTGGTATTGGGTCTGGCACGGTGGATCTTGATGATGTTTTGGAGCAGTGGCGGAGGCAACAGGTTGCGACCTTCCCCCTCGCCGAGGAGGACACGGGGAGGGAACGCGGAACTCGACGGGTCGATGCCGGACGCGCCCCCCTGATGCGTTGGCCGCCGCTGCGGCGCGGGCGGGCCTGCCTACTGTTGGCGCAGAGCGAGCTCGCCGCTCGGCGCCGAAGCAGCAGGCCCCCGCGGCGCATTCTGGTCGCGGTGATGGTCTGGGCGCCCCGCCTGCGCAGCCTGGAGCTGCTGGGACGGCAGGCGCCATGGCACTCGCTGCTGGCCATGGACACAGGGGCGCTCCACAGTCCGTCGAGGCGAGCCTGCAGAGCATGGAGGCGCGCCTCCAGACATCACTGCAGGCGGCGGTGGCGACGGCTAGCGCAAGCATGCCCCAGGCCTTCCAGGACACGGTCATCGACTTGGCGAAGCAGAGCGATGCGCGATTCCTGGCAATGGAAGACCGCATCGCACCGGCGGAGGCTAGAATGGACGACCTCGACCGCATGCAGAAAGATATCCAGATGCTCACGGACGAGTTGGTGGTGCTCACCTCTGGAGTCTCGGTGCCGCAGACGGGCGGCAGCTGGGACAGAGACCCCGACCCTGCGGTGGTCACGGTCTTCGCGAAGCCGACGCTGCCCAAGCAGGCGGTCGAGCAGGCCCTGGCCCCGCTGGTCGCGGAGGCGCAGCTCCACGATCACGTGCGGCTGGAGGGCGACGCGGTCTCGCAGAGCCTCTTGCTGCGCTGCAAGGGTGCGGGCGCGCTTGCCGAGAGGAGGGCCGGCACGCCTCTGCAGCTCATGCGGCTCGGCCCGGGCCAGTGGCGCGAGGTGCGCGCGACGGCCCCGACGGGCGCGCAGGTCAACCTCAATCTGGGCGAGGACCGCAATCGACGACGGTCAGCCACGAGCTGGCGCTCAAGAGGATCAGGCAAGGCATCGAGAGGATGCTTCCCCGCAAGTTGTTCATGGAGAAGGATGCGGCCGCGCTCTCGCCCCAGTGGGCTTAGCTGCTGCGCGCGGAGATCACGTCGCCCACTGCGTGCCCGAAGATCTTCTGGAACATGGCCTGCATCTGGAAGCTCAATCTCAATGAGGATGAGCTGGCGGAGGCAGCGGCGAGGGTGCTTCAGCCCGAGGCTCAGGAGTGGCGTCTTTAACCGCATGGCGTGCTGCTGGGGCGGCGCGCAGGGTGGCGCTGCAAGGACGGCGCAGTTTGCTCCCTGGAATGCTCGGGTATGTGCGAGTTGTTCCCAGAAGATCGTCAATCGCATGTTGCGTTACCTGCAGACGTACTGGCGGGGGCCAGTCGTCCTGGGCATGCAGGAGACGCGCGCGGGCATCGAGTCCATGCAGCAGCTGCTTGGCCGCGCCGTCCGAGATTTTGCGCGCTTTGTTTATGCCCCGATTGGCGCACAGGCTGATGCGGGAGGTGTAGCTGCTCACTGTCTTCCCTGCGCAGACCTGTGGAGAGCGCGGCGTCTATGTCCCGTCCGATGTGGCTCCTGGCCGTGTCCTCCGAGTCGCGGCGTCGCAGCTTGGTGCCGAGCTGCGCCGTTGGAATTTGCGCAATTTTGGCTTCGCGGCGGAGATGCGGACCCGCTTGCTCCAACAGATGCATGCTGATCTAGCGCGGGCTCACGTCGACCCCGCGGCCCGCGCCGCGGTCATTGTCGGCGACTTCAACTGCGGTGGCGTTCTCGAGCGGGGCGAGTTCAGCGCTTCTCCCCCTGCGGCCCCGCTGTCGAGCCCGCGGGCGCCTGCGCGGCGCGCGCGGGAGGAGGCGCTGCGCTTGGCTGTCGAGCTGGCTCCTGCGCGCGCGACACACCGGCATCAGGGCCTGCGCCTGGCCTCCAGGATCGACAAAGTCCTGGTCAGCGTGCCGCTCTGGGTCTTGCGCCAGCAAAGGCAGGCGGCCTCGGTGTGTGGCGAGCCGAGGGAGCTCCACATCAAGGGCGTGAGCGATCATGCGGTGCCGGTCGCGTCTGTCGCTCCGCGGGCACCGCGGCCTCCCGCCAGAGGCTCCGCGCCCATCCCGAGGAAGCAGGTGATGCCCCCGCGCTGCAGGGAGATCGTGGAGTGCTACTGCGAGGAGGTCCGCTGGGAGCAGCTGGCGCCACCTGGCGCCTATGCCGCGTACGTCGCGACCTTGCAGACCGCGGCCGAACTGCCGCAGGTGGAGTTGCTGGCGACGGACGGAGGCGCGAAGGGCACGAACGCTATGATCTGGCGTCAGCTCGCAAGGGCGTTCTGGCGCCAGGACGCCATGCCGGCGCGCGTTGTTCTGGCGCAGAACGCATGGGCAAGCGAGGTGATCGAGCTGAGCGGGCAGGGTCTGCTCGGGCGGGTGCTGCTCAAGGGCCCCGCGGAGTTCGAGCGCCGCCTCTCGCTGGCTCAGCGTTGAGAGGCGGCGGCCAGGGGCCGCGAGGCGCAGTCCGAGGCTGAGGTGGGGTCGGCCGAGGAGCTGCGCAAGCGCATGCTGGCGCAGGTCCGCGCCCTGCAGAGGCGCGCCCAGCCGTGGGCCCCGTGGCTCGGCAGCACCTCGCCGCCGTGGACCTCCCCCAGGGAGCTGTCGCCGCGCAGCAGGGCGTGGCGGCGGCGCTGGCAGCGCACTGGGCCCCTGTCCTCGCGCCGTCCTGGGACCCCGCCGTCGAGAGGAGGAGGGCGCTGATGCAAGAGAGGTACCTGGCGCGCTTCGCCGCGCTTGCCCCTGAATGGGATGAGCTACCGCCGCCTGGCTTGCATGTGCTGCGCCAGGCTGTGGCCCGCGCTAGGCGCGCGGCGCCTGGCCCAGACGCAGGCGAGGGGCGTGGCGAGGAAAGGCGCGGAGATCCTGTGCCGTGCCTCGGTCTGGCTTCAATCGGGCTGCCCGATCGATGCGGCCATCGGAGTGTTCATCCCGAGGTCGCAGGCCACGTCGGATGGTTCGCCCCTCGTGCGCCCCCCGGTGCCACTCGCCCCCTCTTCCTCGAGTCGGCGGGGCCCAGGGCGATCTCGAGTGCTTGCGTCGTCAGTTATGCCCGCGGCATCAAAACGACGGTCTCGCCCTCCCAGAGGGGCTGGGCTTGGTCCGAGGCAGAAACTTTTTGTCGAACCTGGTCGAGCTTGGCGCTTGGGCCCGAATTGCGAGCATGCGCGCGATTGACCCCGCAGGGTGCGCCCCCGAGTCGTCGTGGCCCATGCTGCTTGCGTATGGTCATGGCCGGCCCTTCCACCCGGTGGCCCGCCCCTGGCTGCGGGGGGCCCCGTGGGCGTGGAAAGCCCCCCGAGGCATGGTCGAGGCGCTCCAGGGGACTTGCGCGCAAGCCGCCACGTGCGGCAGCTGCTCTGCCCGCGCCCCTCTGCATGATGTGCGGGGGGGGGGGGGGGTCGCGCAAGGTGACCCCCCCCATCGGGCAGCATGTTCGCACTGGCTGTGGACCCTTTTGTCCGCGACCATGATGCGCCCCCCGAAGCTTGCGACATGGGGCTCGCCAAATGGCGCGTTGTCGACTGCGGCGTGGGGGGGCCCTGGTCGCAGGAACCTGCGCCGTGTCCTCGATGTGTCCGGCAAGCTTGCGAACCTGCATCTCAGGCCAAGCAAATGTTTTTTTGCGCGCAGCTGTGTGCCCCCTTCTCGCCCGAGGTTCAGCGCCGTGTTCAGTTCCTCCTGGGTGGCGCCTCGAGCGAGTGGGGGCAGTCTCGAGTCGTCTCCGAATGAGGGCATCTTGGATGCATCATCGGCCCGTCGACCACCGCGCGCGCTCAGCGGGCGCCCGTGGTGCAGAAGTGCAAAGAACGCACGCGTGCTATTTCTCGCGCGGGAGCGGACGCGCCGCGTGCTGCGTGTTGTTTCGCGAGCGTGCTGTGAGCGTTCTGCAGTTCAAATGCCAGCTGCACGAACTTCCGAGGAAGGGTTTGGCCCACGGGCGACACGCATTGACCCGTCTTTTCAGGGCCCTTGGCGCCTGGCTCTTTCTGAATTGTTTTTTTGTTGACCTCCCTGCGCTCGGGGGCCCCTCTCTTCTGCCGCTGCGGGCTGTGGCCCTTGCCGCCAGGATGCGCGCGGCGCTTGAGACCGGATCGGGCCGGCGATCGCTGTGCCCGCGGCTGCGGGCGGAGGCGGAAGAGCATTTCCCTCTGGCGCAATGGGCGAGGTCGGCAGGCGTCACCAGGCCACGGCCGAATTTCTGGATCCAGCCGCCTCTCGCCTGACACCTGCGAGTGGCGGCGGAGGCCTCGGCGGAGCTCGGCCCACATGCTGCTCCCGCCCGCGCTGGCCTCGCCCTCCGCCGCGCTCGGCAGTCCGCCGCGCGCGAAGCCCTGGCGGAAGGAATACCCTTTCTCAGCATCAAGACCCAGCGTTGTCTCCAGGCTGGCATCTCTCCTGTGCTCTACCCGTCGGCATCCTCGCTTTTCCCATTCATTGTCTCTCGGCTCCAGCGATGGTTCCAGGTCGGGGGGGATGTCTGCGCGGGGGTGGACAGGGCGGGGGTGGCGGGCGCCCTTTCGCCCCCGCCCCCCCCGTCCTGGAGAATGGCTGCCATCGAGATTAGGACAGGGCGATGTGTCGCGGGCGCGCGCGTGCGGAATCCTGACCTCCAATGACTTCTCGGCTGTGATTGCCGCGACTGCTTCTCTCACTATGTCCGCTGCCCTGGATTCCTTTTCCTGGTTGGGTCCGCGTCGGGCTCTCGGATGGACCCCCTGCCCCGCCGATTGGCCATCGTGGGCCCCGTCGATCGCGAGGCTCCGTCAGTTAGTGCATATTTTCCATCTCCTCCGTCTCCTTCATCGGGCGAGGAGACGGAGTGGTCAGTGGTGTCATGATGCTGCGGCCTCGCGTGGCTTCGCGAAGGCGGCGGCCCTGGCGGCCGACGCTCCGATGGGGGGGGCGGGGCCGCAGTGTTCGTGGGCAGAGCGGGCAGGTGTAGGCGATGACGACGTGCCCCCGCTTGACGCTGTGCCCCCGCCTCCTCCTCCTCCTCCTCCTCCTCCTCCCCCCCCCTCCCCCTCCGTGGCCATGTTGGCTCGAGATGCCTTGTTCCGCCGGGGAAAACGTGGGCGCCGCTAGTTCGCGGCAGTCAAGGCTGTCCAGCTTGTTCCCCCCCCCCCCCCCACCGCCACAGGGAAGCGCGCGCTCCCCGTCTGGCCGCTCAGGCGGGGTCAGAGCTCCCAGTCCGCTCAAATAGCGCGCTCGGCCGCGTGGTCGTGCTGCGGGAGCTGTAGTGACTGGGCGTGCGATCGCGCGATCAAGCATGCTCGCGGCATCTGTGTCAAGTGCGACCAACTGGGGGCGCGGCTTCCCCGGGGGGATCAACCACCTTGGACCATCAAGGCCAAAGGCGCTTGCGCGGAGGTGGTTTGCACGAAGCTCGCGGTTGCCGTCGCCAAGTTGTGGCCCGACCCAGTCGTGGAGGCGCAGGTGGGCGATCTCCATGGCAGCGTCGCGCAGAAATGCGCTCCAACGGCCAAGGAGCTGCCGATGGCGGCAGTTCTCAAGAAGGCCATGGGAAAGATCGGCGCTGCGAAGCTCAAGTTCGATGACCTCTTCAAGAAGCGCGTGGAGGCAGAGAAGGCGGCGCAGAGGCTGCGCGACCAGATGGGGCAGGCGGCCGCGGATGCGTGCGAGGCTCAGGAAGGGTACGCGACAGCCCGAGTATAATTTCTTGGCAGAGGTAGAAAGCGCGGCAGGCGAGAAATTAGATTACTCAGGTGACTTCGACCCATCCCTCTTCGAGGACATTGTGGACCTTGAGCAGAAGCAGAAGGCCCAGCTCAAGCAGTTTAGGGAGGACGCCGCGCCTCTCAAGGCCCTGTTGCAGCGAACCAAGGCAATGGAGGAATACATGGTCACGACGGTGGAAGAGGCCGAGCGCGCCAAATCGGAACGCGAGTGCGAAGAGGAATCTGAATCGCAAGGTGGACGACGCGGAGGGCGCGCGATCACGTCCACAAGCGGCCAAACACCTTCAAACTGGACCACTCGATGCCGCCGGTGCCAAAGCGGGGAAGACTTTCATAAACAAAATGAGAATATTGAGAGCATTGGCGGCTGCTACAGTCGTGATGGGCAGCAACGGCTTTGACCGGCAGTCGAAGAAGCATAATTCCGTTTCTTCAGTAGGGTCACGCAGTGAGGCGAGAAGACCCACGGGCACCTCAAAGAGAAGCGCTCGCTGGCGGACGCGCTCGCCTTCGCAGCGCTGCATGTGGCGGCCAGCGGCGTCGACAAGCTCAAGGAGGAGTTGGGCGCGGACGGATGGGAAACAGCAGCGGCGGCGACCGCGGCAGCCCGCCGCTCCCACGAGGGTGGCATCGGACGAGAGATGCCCGTGGCTAAGGCGCACCTGTCGAAGGCGACGTCCGGTCAGATGCGCGAGACGATGGCTAAGCAGGGCTGCAGGGGCCCGTTCCGCGGTTTCTCGGCCACGGCTTACGCGCGAAGGGTGGCGACGTCATCTTGTTCTCCCTGTGCCCCCCCCCAAAGAGGGTATGCGCGGCAGCAAATTTGAGAATATCAGGAGTTTGCCCACTGTCATCGGCAGCGTCGCCGACCCGTGGATCACCGTGGCGGATTAGAACCTGTCGCCAGAGGCAGTGGAGAAGTCAGGGCTTCCAATGTGGTTGGGAGGCGCGAAAATCAAACCGGACGTGGAGATCGCGTGCGACAAGGGCAAACGCAGTCTCGCTGGCTTCGCTATGGCGAGGGGGGACATCGCGCGAGACATGTGAATTCTGGCTGAGGCTGCTGTGCCCTGGCGCATGCGCGCGGGCTTGCGCGCGGTGGTCCCAGGGCGGGCGCAGGCGCGGTGGTGCGCGCATCTGGACTTGCCGAGACCACTCCCTCTTGTGTCCCCCCGCAGAAGTTGGCTGACCCTGACGGCGAGCACAGCAGACAGAAGGAGGCGGCTAGACATGGGCGCATGGCGGCGTTCCCGGAGGACATGCCATGCAGCAGGAGTTGAACGTCGTCGGCAGACCTCTTGCCGCAGTGCCAGCAGCTGCGGAGGTCGGGGTTGGAGCAGGTCTTCGGCAAGAAGGAGTGTCGCGCGAAGAGCTCCCAGGCCTTGCAAGCTGTAGCAGCGGAGCCTCCAGGTGGCAGTCCAGCTGCGCAAGCTGCTGGTTGCCTTAATTGCGGGTGTCTGGTGGGGCCTGCGCCTCGAGGTGCTGCGGCAGCGACGGCCGCTGTGAGGTCTGGCCGCTCCGAGCAGGAGGTCGAGGCCGACCTCTTCGACGACGGCGACGACGCCTTGGGCGGCGCTGAGGAGCGGCGGCGTGGTCGGGGTGGGCAGCCAGGTGGCAGTTCGAGGGGCGCTCAACGGCCCCGCCCCCGAGACAAGCACAGCTCGCCGACCGCCCCGCAGGCGGGCCGCTCCATCATGGATGGCGAGTGGGGCCCTTCGACATCGAGCATGGCTTCGGGGGTCCAGAGGCGGCTGTGAGGAACATATGGAGCCAGATGAAGAGGGCAAACCGCCCGATGACATCGAGCTGCGCAGAGGCGCATGCGACGGCGCCGTCATGGTCGACGCTGGCGAGGAGTGGCGGCAAGGCCAGGGGGGGCAGCCAGGGATCAGCTCAAGGGGCGCCCAGTGGCCCCCCCTCCCCGGAGGCGGGCGCAGCCCGCCGACCGCCCGCAGGCGCGACGCCCCGCCGTGGATGGCGAGCGGGCCCCCTTCGACATCGAGGAGGGCTTCAGGGGTCCAGAGACGACGGTGAGGCACATATGGCGCCAGAGGAAGGGGGCAAACCGCCCGATGACATCGAGCTGCGCAGAGGCGCGTGCGACGGCACCGTCATGGTCGACGCTGGTGAGGAGCGGCGGCGAGGCCAGGTGGGGCAGCCAGCGATCAGCTCCAGGGGCGCCCAGTGGCCCCTCCCCCGGGGCAGGCGCGGCCCGACGCTCCACCGTGGACGAGGAGGGGGGCCCCTTCGACATTGGGGGCGGGGGTGGGGCCGCCAGGGCTGCAGACCCGGGGAGGAGCAGCAGCTGTTGTCAGGGAGCGCGGGCATCCCCACTGACGGCGTGGAGCTGGAAAGCGGCGCGCCCGATGTCGCCGTGGAGGGAGTCGTGGACTTCGGGGGCCCAGGCCTTAGGGCGCCGAGCCCCGAGCTAGCCTCTAGGGGCGCGCGCCTGTGCCCCTGTCGCCGTTCCCCCCCCCCCCCCCTGGCGTGCAGATTGCCGAGCCAGTCTCTAGGGGCGCAGTCTCGGGGTCGGTCGCCGCGCGTTCTGCCGCGCCCGCGGTCGGCCCCGCGCGCGGCGCCAATGGCTGCGGGGGTGGCGGCGATGGCGGGCCCTATCGCCCTTGCCCTGCATCGTGTGGCGGCGCGCTTGGACCCCTGCGTCAGCGCGAGCCCCAGTTCGGTCAGGCCGCGCGGGTGCCACGGGACAACCTGGGCGGTGGTGGTGGTGGTGGTGGTGGGGGGTCAGCGGGGGCGCTGCTGGGTGGCACTCTCCCGCGGCGCCAGGAAGCGGACGCGCGCTTGCTGCAGTTGCAACATTAGCAAATGCTCACCTTGGACGGGCTGGTGCAGGGCAAGATGGAGAGTGGGCATCGCCTGACCATCGCGGCGGCTGGAGGGCGTGCGATCCAGAGGCGGCAGTTCGCCGAGTGTGCCGATGCATGTTGGAAAGCGACGCCGTGCGTGCTACGCAGGCACGTCGAGGAACCAGCGCGGCCAGTGCGCGATCAGCTCCACAGGGGCGCGAGCTCAGCGGGTCCCGACACCCTTGTCCACTCGACGGCCTAGCGACGGGCTGAGATTTGGACGGGCGACGTCGACGCCAGGGGAGACATTGATGGGGGAGCTGCACATCATGCGCCTACAGGCGCGGGGGGGGCTCTCCCCCCAGCCGCGCTCGAGGAGCTTGACCCAGCGAGGCTGGGGGGGGGGGGGGGGGGGGGGGTCGGCGGTCTCGAGCTCCTTCGAGTCGAGGGGCTTCCCGCGGTGGCGAGGCAGGCAGCTGTTGGTCGAGCTGGTCAACCTGTGTAGGCGGGCGGGTGCTTCGCCTCGCCAGTGGTCGGCAACTTTCGGTGCAGTCGCTCCAAGGCCGGCTGGTGGAGAGCGCGTTCTTGAAATGTTACCACTACCTGCGAAGTTATGGGGTAGGGCGAGGGCGACAGAGCGACGCCGCGCAGTGAACGGGAGCGGCGTCCTCAGCGCCCATTGGGGCACTGCCATCAGGGGCAGCTCGGCGTTGAGATCGGGTTTATGACGAGCGCGCTTGGGCGAGTCAGGACACGCGCTCGGCGTCGCGAGCCTCGCGCTTTTCATGAGCATAGAGAAGTTCTACGATCGTGCAAGCCTCGCTCTCATGGGGGTCGCCAGAGAGGTTGGTTATCCAGCCGCTGCGGTGGAAACGGGGGTGCTGCTGTTTGCGGCTCCGAGGTTCCTCAGAGACAAGGCGGCCGTGAGCGTGGCGATCTGGGTGGCGCGATCCATCGTTGCAGGATGACCCAGCAGCGTTAGCCTGCGAAAGTGCTCTCGCATCGCATATTGCAGAGAGCGCACCTGGTTTCGCCAATATCAGGAATATGGGCCTTCGCCGACGACGCAGTGGTGAATTCCGAGGCGCGGAGATGGGAGCCGCGGAGCAGGCGATGGAAGCGGCGGCGGAGTTGGCCCGAGGTCAGAAGCAGCAGCGGCTGAAGATTTCAGACCGGGCAGTGATCATTGGCACGTCTAAGTTGCCGGTGAAGGAAGCGGCGAGGAAGGTGCAACTCCGTGGGGTCCCCGCCAGGAGTACCCACCACAGCAGGGACCTCGGCATCGACGCAGGCGCAGGGAGGAGGAGAGTCGCGCGCGCGCTCAAGCAGCGCATCCAAACGGGCAGGAATCGGTTCTGCATGATCACAAGGTTACGACGATCGACGACATTGGCTAACGAAACCAAAGGACTGCGGGCAACGGGGGCCCTCCCACTGGCGAGCTACGGACGCCGGGGCTCGGGCCGGCACCTTCGGATTTGGCGCGGTTGCGGCGACGAGCAGGACAGGTGGCGGCTGGCTCGTAGGGCGGGGGAATTGCCTCGCCGCCACCCTCGCCACCTGGACGTGGGAGAAGGAGCCAGTCCTGGAGCTGCGTAGGAGAGCGGTATCGGAATGGTTGGCGATGTGGCAGCAGAATACCCAGTTGTAGGAGAGGGTGAAGTTGGCCTGGCAGAAGATCAGACAGCAGCTGCCAGGGGCAGGCCGAAGGTGGGCGTGCGTCATGCCATCGCCACGTTCCAGGCCGCGCTGATGGACGCAGGCTGGCGACCCATCAGTACGACGGAATGGGGGAGGTGGGGGGCGTTGCCAGGCGGGCAGCCGCAGGCGTGGCTCATGCCGAGCAGCAAGTACGAGGACCACACTCGGGACTGGGAGCGCGTGGCCATCCTGGGGGACCTCGTCGGCGACGTTCGCAGGACCTGCTGGAGACAGGCCGCCAATCACGAGGACGGTGACGGCATCCGGGAAGGCGGTGATGCATGGAGGATCAGAAGGGAGCATGAAAAGTTTCACGAGGAAGGAACGGCGGACTTGGCGGCGCTCAACCTACTGGTCAGTACAGGTGGCCCGTGTGCCTGGACCAGACGGCAGCGGGCTGGTTGCATCGTGAGCCCCGCGTGCTGCCCGGGATGCGAGCTCAGGGAGGACGCGCGGTTCTACCGCATCTGGAGGCGCGAGAAGAACACGGGGCGCGAGGATTTCGATGAGCCAGGGGGCCTGGTGATGCAGGCGGCGGTGCACGAGGCGGACCCCGCGCTCTGGCTGAGAAGTCTGCCGTCGACTAGCCAGACGGTGCCCGCGTTTGATGATCCATTGGCTTGCGCAGCTTGCAGTATCATTAGTGTGGTTTTGCCAGTTTCACCGAGGCTGAGCGCGTGCATGTTTTTGGGCGATGGCTCGGGGGGGTGGGGTGGGGGTGGGGGGGGGCGATTTCGGATGATCCCATGAGGAGGCGTTGTGAAACCCCGATTGTTGGCCTCGCATTCGGCCCCGGAGGCGCTTGGGAGAGGCCCAGACGGTCCCCCGAACCGAAGTGTTAGCCTTCTGCCTAGCTCTAGAGACGGTCCCAGACAGCCTAGGGCTTCCGTTTCTGACTGACCGCAAAGCGATCGCCAGGACTTGGACAGCGAGAAACCGAGGTCCCGACCCTGTAGGGGTCAACGGGGGCCTTTGCACCAGAGCTCGCCAAAGGTTTCCATGGCCGATTCATCGGTAGCGTTCGTGTGGTCTGGTTTGCGTCTTACTTGGAGGAAGCCTCAGAGGTCTTAGACACCCTGGAGAAGCTCTTCTTCGCCTCTAGCAATGCCTGCGCTGAATGGTGGGAACCAGACACTGGCAGAGTTGATGTCGCATCTTCGGTGATGCGCCGCCGAGCCAGACGAGCATTGGCGGCCTCGGCGGAGGCTGAACATAAGATGGGTGCCGACAGAACCCCGAGGGCGGGCAAGAGGCAAGAGGCCCCCGAGGCATTTTGTTTTGGCAGCCGCGTTGGCCCACTCCCTGGAACCGCGCGGCACCTCCCAAAAGTTGTGGTGGCGCACGGTGTGCGAGAGAGTTTCGCCCTTATACGAACTTCGGGGATTGACCGCGGGCTGTTTCAAAAAAACCCCAGCGAAAGTGCAGAGAGGGGCCACGGCCGCGGTCGGTGATCGCATAGTCCCGGCCTTCAGAGGACAAGGGGTGTGCGAACGCGCCCACCCATCGCCTTCGCGTGCATTTTTAGTTTGTAGAACAATGGTTTCTCTTTGTTTGTTCGAGCTGCGGTCTTTATGCGATCATCGGCCCCAGGAGTTTGTTCCCGTTCTGCAAAGGGAGGAAGCTTAAAGGTTTAGAATACCTGTCGAGGTTCGGCAAAGTGTTGCTTCCTCGGCGTGAAGGGCCCCCCGATGGCACCTCGAGAGGCCATGAGGGCCCGTGACGATGCCGAACGCAGGGCGCTCGCGGACTTGAGAGCGCCGTTGGCTGACCCAGGTCGGGGCCCTGGCCAGGAATGCTGGGCCTCCTATTGCCAGTTGACCTTCAGGGGATTCCAAGCTTGCCTAGTGCGGAGGAGGAGGAGGAGGAGGAGGCGGCGGAGGAGGGGGGGAGGAGGAGCAGGAGGAGGAGGAGGAGGAGGAGGAGGAGGAGGAGGAGGAGGAGGAGGAGGAGGAGAGGAGGAGGAGGAGGAGGAGGAGGAGGAGGAGGAGGAGGAGGAGGAGGAGGAGAGGAGGAGGAGGAGGAGGAGGAGGAGGAGCAGGAGGAGGAGGAGGAGGGAGGAGGAGAAGGAGGAGGAGGAGGAGGAGGAGGAGGAGGAGGGGTGGTGTGTTCGTGGGGGAAAGAACAAACAGAGAGGAAGGCTGGGCCTCCGAAGGCCCAGGGGGGAGCGGGGGGTGGGCCCGCGGCCCCCTCCAGGCCTGGCCAGGCCCGGGGACCCCCGTCCTGCCGATGAGGGGGGGGCAGTTCGATCGATGAGGTTCCCACCGCCCAGGACACAGTCCGCTATCAAGTAGCTCCAGATCGTTCCTCCCCTGCTTCCCCCTCCCTCGTCGCCTCTTCCGTCTTCACCTCCCTCTTTCTCCTCCTCGTCGTCGTCGTCGTCGTCGTTGTTGTAGTCGTTTTTGTCGCCGTCGTCGCTGTCGTCGTCATCGCCATCCTCGTCATTTTCCTGCCCGCCTTATCCCCATCTCTTCCCTCTGTCTGCCTCTGCTGCTTGTTCGCTCTCCTGCACATCCCCCTTCTCCTGCCCTCGTCCACCTTTCTGCGGCAGTTTTCGAGCCAGGCTTTTGGGTCGGATCTCAGGGATCTCTGCCAGACCTCCGGCGTCTTCGTTTTTTTCACAGCGCTGGTCCCCGGCAGGTGTGGACCAACATTCCAGGGGACCATATTCTCATCGTGAGCAGGTTTTTGACGGCCCTGGGGCGTGGCGAGGGCCCCCCAGAGGCCGAAAGCAGACCCTTCCTCCCCCTCCGCCGTGATGTTTTCACGACGCGAGCGTGCGCTGAGATTGGGCTTTGCGAGGGAATTGCGACATCGCGAACACGCCCCGAGTCCCAGACCCCACCTCTCTGCTGCGTTTTTTGTGCCGCATCGATCCGTGAGGGTCCTGGGGCCCGAAGTCCCCAGACATCCCGCTGCTCCAATTTTTTCGATGCATGGGCCCCAGGGGCCCGTACCACTTCCCCAAAGCCAGTGTCTCGTCCTGCGTCGTTTTTCGACGCTCCCGAGGCCCAGCGAAGGCCCCCAGCGGCCGACAACGGCCAAACACAGCCTGCTGCATCTTTTCGGAGCGTCGGATCTCTAGGTCGGCGCGGCGCAGGAGGAGGAGCAGGAGGAGGAGGAGCAGGAGGAGGAGGAGGAGGAGGAGGAGGACGATGAACGCCTGGCGTGCAAGTATTGCCGCGCCCGCACCTCGCGGCGGCGGGCCCGCCGTGGCGCGGCGGCGCGGCGGCCCTCCTGCAGAACAGTTCGGCCTCGGAGGCCGCGCCGCGGCCGGCGGCCGGCGGGCCCGCGGCGACCGCGGCGGCTGCCGGCGGCTGGCGGGAGAGCTCTCCGCCGTGTGCTCCGCGACGGAGCCCTGGCAGCGCCCGCGGGTGCGCCCTCGCCCCAGAACCCCTCGCGTCGTGAGCAAGATCACGGCGGGAGGCTTTTCGCTCGTTTCGGCCTCCGGGGGCCCTTGTACCGGGCCCCGGGACCGTGAAGAAAGGACTCAGGATGGAAAGCTGGTTGCCAGGAAGGGGACTGGACTTCTGGGAGTCACGTCATGAAAAATTGCGACGTCGGGGGTCTGGGCCCGGCTGCTGCCACGGCCCCCGCCGCCACGACTGGCCGCACAGGCCCACTCGACGCGGAAGTCTTCCACGTCTGAATGGCTCTCTTCGATGACGACGAGGATGACAATGACGATGGCGATGGCGACGATAACGACGACGACGAAGATGATGACGATGATGGCAATTTCTGGTGCTGCTGCTGCTTTTGCGCGTGTCACGACGATTAGAATTTGTGGTGCTGTGGCTCTCCTTCTCCTCTGGTCCTCCGCGCGGCCGCCCTCGTCCTCTTCCCCGTCGTGCACGCCGGCCACTTTGCGTATCGGTCGCCCCAAATCGCCACCCGCTGGAGCGGGCTGCCCCTGCCTCGCCGCCGACGAAACAAGTGGCACCGCGACGCGAGGGATAACTGGGCCCGTCCTCCTGCTGCGTGCCCAGATGTCCGACGATCGGATCTCTGCAGCCAGCGGTTGTTGTTCGCCTCCGGCTCTCGGGGGCCGCTGTCGCGACCCAGGATTGTCTTGTCGAGAGCAGAGCCAGGGCGAAAAAGCTCGGGGGCAGCCGTCGGGGCCTCTGGGGCCGCGGATGGAGAGAATCGTATCGGCGGGTATCAGGGCGCACCCCCGTGTAGCGCCGCGGTCGCCCAGGCGCCCTCCCTAGACATCCAGAATTACATGTCCCTGATCCGGGCGGCTGGCCGGGACAACGACGTGGACAGGGCTTTCGCGGTCCTGGAAAAGCTCAAGAAGTCAGGCCAGTGCCCGCACCACTGTTCCCAACCATCCTGTTGTGTTGGGTTCTCCTTATAAAGAGACAGCGCCCCGCGTCTCCTCTTTCCTTCCTCCTCGCCCCTCCTCCCTCCTCCCCCTCCTTCCTCCTCCGCCCTAGAAGGAGCTCCACCGAAGGTCCCAGTGGCGCAGTTCGCACGCGTCCCCCCCACCCAGTGCAGCGCTTCGTGGCCTTATAGGGAGCTCAACTGAAGGTCCCAGTGGCGTAGTTCGCATGCGGTCCCTGCGCCCAGTATAGCATTTCGTGAACCCAGGGGGAGCTCCACCTAATGTTCCAGTGGCGCAGTCCGCATGCGGTTCCCCCGCCCAGTACAGTGCTTCGTGGCCCCATAGGGAGCTCAACCGAATGTCCCAGTGTCGAAATCCGCATGCGCTTCCTGCGCCCAGTGCAGCGCTTCGTGGCCCCATAGTGAGCTCAACCGAATGTCCCAGTGGCGCAGTCCGCATGCGGGTCCTGCGCCCAGTGCAGCGTTTCGTGGCCCCATAGGGAGCTCTTCCGAAGGTCCCAGTGGCGCAGTCCGCATGCGGTTCCTGCGCCCAGTGCAGCGTTTCGTGGCGCCATAGGGAGCTCCACGGAAAGTCCCAGTGGCGCAGTTCGCATGCGGTTCTTGCGTCCAGTACAGCGTTTCGTGGCCCCATAAGACGCTCCACCAAATGTCCCAGTGGCGGAACTCGCATGCGGTTCCTGCGCCCATTGCAGCGCTTTGTGGCCCGATAGGGAGCTCCACCGAAGGTCCCAGTGGCGCAGTCCGCATGCGGTTCTTGCGCCCAGTGCAGCGTTTCGTGGCCGCACAGGGAGATCCACCGATGGCTCCAGTGGCGCAGTTCGCATGCGTTTCCCCGCTCCAGTACAACGTTTTGTGGCCCCATAGGGAGCTTCACCGAAGGTCCCAGTGTCGCAGCTCGCAGGCGGCCTTCCCGCCCAGTACAGCGCTTCACGGCTCCAGAGGGGGGCTCCACCGAAGGTCCCAGTTGCGCAGTTCGCATGCGGTCACCCCGCCCAGTACAGCGTTTCGTGGCCCCAGAGGGGAGCTCCACGGAATGTCCCAGCGGCGCAGTTCGCATGCGGTTCCCCCGCCCAGTACAGCGTTTCGTGGCCCCACAGGGAGCTCCACCGAAGGTCCCAGTGGCGCAGCTTTCTCCTCCTCCTCCTCCTCCTCCTCCTCCTCCTCCTCCTCTTCCTCCTCCCTCCTCCCCCCTCCCTCTCTCCTCCTCCTCCTCCTCCTCCTCCTCCTCCGAAGGGTGGGTCTCCGGAGGTCGCCCCTGGCGGCCGCCTCCACGGGCCCAGAGAGGGCCAAAGTCTCCTGCAGCTGTGGACGCAGTCGGCGTTCGACCGACGAGGCGGGCAAGCGGGAGCGCGAGCGGTCGGACAGGCGACCTCCCCAGTGCCTTCTGCCTCCTTTTCTCCCTCCTATCCCTCTATTCCCCTTGCCGCCCCGCCCCGTCCCCCCCTTCCTTCCACACCCTCTCATTTCCGAGCCCCCTCCTCACATCCCCTGCCTTGAGGAGGTGGAAAAGGAGGAGGGAGGTGGAAGAGGGAGGAACGGTAATCAGCAGGAACAAGAATGACATGATGACGAGGTGGGGAGGGGGGTGTACATGTGAGCAGACGGTCAAATTCAGATCCCGCAGCAAGGAGCGAGACCAATACGCAGGAGGCCACAGCACAGGGCCAGTAGGAACCACAACCCCAAGATTGCGAACTACAAACTCATGATTGTCGCCTCTGGACACTTGCTACTTTCTGGTTGCCATTCCAGAAGAGAGTTGCAAAACGACTGGTCCCAATTCGTGGTTCAACAGACAGGCCAACTACGGCGCGTGGAAGAGGTATCGCGACATGGACTTCCCGCATATCCAGTAGTGCGGTGAAATTTGCCTTCGCCAAGACCAGCTAGGCCGGCACTGGATGCGGAAACCGCTGGCGGAACATTGGATAATCGCCATTCAGCCATGGACGCAAGTGCAACGGGGAGCTCAATTCGGCGGAACAGTTTTTGACCAATCTATGACGAAGTTGAGATGCAGCCGTGGTGTACACATGCGTAAGCCAACGGGAATTGCTGCCAACGATCTATTACCTCTCAGGACCTTCTAGAAGTACAATGCAGCGGTCGTCAGGAACATTGCAAACTCTGCCAGCAGGAACTTTCCAGGGCAGCCCAGCACACAACGTCACTACGCCATGTCTTCGTCGACCCCGTGATCTACCTCAAGGCGACGACTCCGTCGCATGGGCGCGTGCGATGAAACTCGAGCTCCCGCTTTTTTTAGAGATGGACGCGTTTCCTGCCACTGCTGCTGGCCCTACGGACCCTGACCAGACGACAGAGCCGCCAGTCCACCCAGGCTCGGCAGGGCCCCACCAGGTGGACGTGGCTGCCTTGGGTACGCGAAGAACTTTCGCGCCAATAGCCCATCACACACCAAAGATCCCCACGCCTGCCGATGCTACGACACAGCGTAAGCCCATCGGACAGGTGAAGCATGTAAGACCGATTATAATCAATGGGAGAACGGGCGGGTGCCGCTACGCCAAGCCGTTTAACTGGCCCGCTGGATACGATGCTTCCATGCCGCTTGGGCCAAAGGCTATTGGTAATCCTCTTGAGATCATCGAGCCAGGGGGCGGACAAGCCTCATCGTCCGCTGTGCGATCAGGAGCTCATCCGAGGCCGCCGCGACCACGTGCACTTGATGATCCTACAGTTGAATTTGATGGTGCTGTGGCGTCTCGAGCCAATCGTGGAGACTTGAGGCGGAGGAAGCAGTTCCACCTCCTCCTGAACCAGTGGCTCATCGCGTCTTCCGCCGAGCACCACCATGTGATCGATCTGTACCTCGGTCTACCGACCGTGGCACAGGCCCGAGCACGCTTTCACATTGGTCTCGATGCAATGTCCAACCCCGTCTCCAGGCGCCCAGGAGCACCGACCCAGCGGCCGTCAGTTAAAGAACTCAGGAAGTTACACCTTCGGTTCTCGCGCGCAGAAGAACCGAAGGCGCGCCAGAGCTTGCAGCCAGTTCGCTCGGACGACACCAAACTCAACCTGAGAAAGCCCATCGTTGAAACCTGTCGAGGGCGCCAGGCTTGGGAACGACCTGGCTGGTCCATTATACCAGTACTAATTTACTTGGCCGATTCAATGAGGAAGTCGAGTGCGACCTGTTCTTCTACAAGAAGCACATCGCTTTCCACATCATCGATCAAAGCATCAGGTGCGCCAGTGGCTGCGAAATCCCTCCCCAACGAAGCTGCGGATGCACCGCTGGGCAAGCGATGCAGCTGTTGGGTGAAATATAATTCCGCGGCCAAGGCATTGCGCTGTGATGGTGAAGGTGGGATTAACAATTGCGAGGCGACATGTCCGTTGAAGCCCCTACGGGTGGAACTCCGCGCCAGAGTTGCAGGACAATGTTCCAATGCTATCGAAGCTGAAAGTGGAATATTCTGAGAAGTCTTGCACACTATGGAGGAAGACCGCAAGAGGCACGACATTCCCTTGGCTTTCAGGCGACTGTTGGCCGATGTTTTTTTTCGCTTGCGAAGCGCGTTCACCTTCAACGACGGTCTCTCCCCGTGCAGCGCCTTTTCTGGCCGACAGCCATCCGCGCCTCCTGATTGGAAGGCCCGGCTTTGAGACTTCCGAAACGTCCAGTCAGACGCGATAGCGACCCATCCGGGAAATCGCTTCGGAGGCCGTCGCCCAAGCGCCTGCTGCGGCTGAGGTGAGAGGGCTCTCAAGACGCAGACCGAGGCGGACGGGGGCGTGATCTCTCGAGTGGGGGGCCCGCTTGATTATCGCCGGCCCGCAACGACACGCGATGACCACGCGGGCTGAAATTGCTCGTGCAAGGCATGTGAAGTCAGCGAAGAACATTGACATCTTGTGGCCGAATCAAGAATCAAAGATATTGAGGTTTAATTTCCCGATTCGAGACTGACCTTATTCCATATTCGTTGAGGTATTCGTCGTTCGGGGATTCGGCACGGGCGGCGCGGCCGTGCGCGCAACTATTTCATATCTGCATCCCCAGCAGGGAAGGCGCTTCCTACCGTTGGCTGCATTCCTGACCAAAGGGAGGCGTGCCGTCTACTCCCGAGAATTACATCTGGCATTTCAATCTATTACCAGAACCCGCTCTAGGATCTACAACATCATTGCTGCCAGGTTGGCGAAATGCGTTCGCGCCCTGCCGTTCGATCCTGGCGCCGATCGCACTGCGCGGATCTATTTCGACAATGCCGTCTAAGCAGGGTTGCATTTCTACGAGTCAACCATTGCATCTTCTAATCTAGCTGGCATCGCGGGCGGCAGCCGTGCTCGACTGATGCAGCGCGTGACATCTTCCAGACCGACGCATTCATTCGACGAAGACCTTGCGAGATTCCCTGGCCTAGCCGATGCCCCTGGGGGCCCCCGTGGAATCCGAGAGGGGCGTCGGCTGGCTATCCACCATCGAAACGGGAAAGCGAGCAGGGGGACGGCGCGATGCTGATGCGCGGCTGGCATCAGGAACTCGTTAATTATGGCCACCAGTGTAGTGGGGCATATGAAGTGGCCGAGCAATTGGAGCTTCTTTATGTTGTCCTCACTCTTCCCATGCTGATCAAATCTGTCCTGTTGTCTCATGGGCGCGCGAGCTGCGCGTTCCAAGGAGACGCCGCAGACCTGCGAGCGCATCCAACGCGTTGCGCTGCTCTCTCACCAAAGGTTGGGTGATCGCAATGCGGCCATCAACGCGCCTGCTTGCGAAGCGACGGGCGACGACTGCGACCTCGACGCCGACGCCCGCGGCGAGTGCGCCGAGCAATGCTTCGCCGGAGCCACGGCCGAGATGGCCTTGGACGAGCCGCAGCTGAGGGCCATGCGCTCCGACGAACTAGGGGCCGCGCGCGTCGGCGTCTCGGCGGAGATCAAACTGGCCGTCGTCGTGAAGGAGGATGACCTACAAAGGAAACAAGATATCTTGAGCCATCCCACGCGAGCTTAGCCGAACATGCAGTCTGGCTAGAGAGCCTGCGCTTTTTTCCGAAGAACTCGCGCCCAATGCTCAGAACGTGCTGACTTCTCGTGGCGTGTGTAAACTGAGAATCATCAAGACCGACACCGGCCAGACTGAGAAGATCATCGGACTCCGTCTAGTGCCGAGGGGTTTGGTCGACCAGGATGCCTTTCCAGTGGGGGCTTTTAGGGCCAGCCACGCGCGCCGCGCAGCGCCTGCTAGCCAGCGAGGCAGCTCGCCGCGAAGACTGGGCCCGGGCCAGTCCAGGTGTGGATAAAGCTTTTCTCGCAGGCCTGGCCTTTCAAAAATTAGCGTGCGCCGCGGGGGGGCAGGGGCGCGCTGCGCGTGTGACGTTGTTTCCTGGGGGCGCCTCAATTCTACGTTCGCTACGTGGGTTTGAAGACTGCGACGGGCCCCGTCGCTGTCTTATGCGTTTCAAACCAGGTACTGACACCAAAGACGCCCCGCGAGCGTTCCCCCTGCAGCTCGAAAAATCGACCGAGAGCAGTCTCACATCGACGTTATACGACGCCGAGTTTGCAGCTGCACCAGATCTCATCACTTCCAAATACCTGGGCGACATCATGTATGTGGCAAGGAGGCGCACGCCGACTCCTGCGTGCACAAAGTTGAGCAGGTGTTTGGCACGTGTAAGCTTAAGCTCACCTTCGCCAATTGTGCAATCAGATGCACCAAGACGGACAGGGCGACGTGATCATATACCAAGATGACTACGTCAAGGAATTCCGTCCAATCACACGCCCCGAGCCCGTCGGATAATCGCCAGATGCGCCGGCCAGCAAGACTGCCACCGACATGTTTGTCAGTCGTTGGGGCGCGCTTGGCTTCCTCGCACGTGCTGCATTCTGGATTATGGTTTATAGTGCGTCGCAACAACGCATCAATAACCCGCAAGTCATCAGGAGACGTCCGAATGCCCATACTCGCAGGCTGGTACAATCTCCCATAAAGATTACCTACCTTGCGATGGCGCCCAACGGCAATTTCGATGTGCATAACGATTTGGGCTACCGGAAGCCCCTGGGCAGTGGGGGCGACGAGACGGAAGGGCGCGGTCTGCGAGGATGCACCCTGATGCGCCGTGGTATCACGAGCAGCGAGGAAGAGTTCATCAATTGCGTCGACAGCCTAAGTCTCATCGCCTCCAAGTTCGATCCAGTTACGCTACTAAAGTATTTTTTGTTGCACATGGGACGGACTAATGTTATCTTATTTTCGTGACGCGACATGAGTCCTGAAGAGCCCGCTCCCTCCGTGGCTTAGACACCTGTCTGAGCGAGGTGGACCTTGCATTATAGTATCTCTCGAGACTGACGCCGGCTCAAGTCTTCAAGTCTCTCTCAGGCAAGGACCTGGAGACACCCGCAGGCATGGCGCTGCTGGGCCGTATCGGTTGGCTCAGGGAGTTTCTTGACCTCGGCATCATAAACAGCGCGCGGCGGTGTGGTACCCGAGACATGACAGCGGAAAAAACACGCCGAGGGATCCATCGTTTGTGATTTACTGCTACATGTCATGAATCGACGTCAGAGTTACACGAGCAAAGTTAAGTCAGATGCTCAATATCGCGGTGACACTCCTACGACCGATGTGTGAAGACGCTGCAGTTCAAACGCCTTGCTGGGCCCCTGTTGTCTGATGGATTGCTCAGCCGCGGCCGCCAGTTGCACGCGTGTGTGGTGGTGGTGTGGGTCGGGGAGGCTCTGTCCGGCTCCACTCAGAGCTTTCGCGGCTGCCTAGAGTGAGTGCGTTCCCGCGCTTCTCTTGCTGATCTTTTCGCAGTGGAATCGCGATTGCCTGGAAGCGAGCGCGTGGCCGCGCTCCTTCAGCCAGCCTTTCGTTGGGGATTCAAGCTTCCGCCTGGCTGTAGTTTCGCGGGCGCTCGGTGCTGGCGACTCATCTGCCCGATGTGGGATCATTTTTTTTCGGCATCTTGCAGAGCTTCCTGGGCTGCCTGTCGGCTGGCCCAGCGCGGGTTGCATTTGCTCAGCTTATCTTTGCTCGTTGTTGGCACTTTCCTCTTTGCAGCTGCGGTGGCCGAGCCAATCGGTCACCTGATGCTTCGCGGCCGCCTCGAACCAACAAATGGGCAGCGGCTATCAGACCCCCCCTCCCCTATTTTGAAGGTTTGTCCCGAGGGGGGATGTGTGCCCGCCTGCTTTCGCTTCCGTTTCGGCTCGAGGCCTCGCCGCCGCATCTGCCAGCATCGGCGCTGCAGCTGGCGCTCGGTTTCTGGCGCTGGAAGTGGATGGGGCCCTTTTCACCCCCTATCGCCATCCTTCGCCATCCCATCGACTTCTCCTACAGTGTAACGCAGGGAAACGATTAACAAACAAAAACATCGCCCCCCCCCCCCCCCCTTGGACCTCCCAAAATGATTGACTGGGGCGGACTAGTAGAATTCAGCCGCCGGAAACTGTTTTTTAATTCGTCCGCCCCCCGGCGTTTTTTTTTCGCCCCTTGGGGGGAATTGATTTTCTATTCGTTCTCCTTCGCTCGCTTGATCACCCGCGGCCGCGGGGGGGGGATTGCGGAGGGGGGGCGGGGTAATTAGGGAGTAGTTGAGGGAAGGGGTTTTCGAAGAGGCGCTCGGTCACCCTCGTCCTTGCGGACGGCCGCCGGTCGTCCTTGCGGACGGCCGCGGCGATTGGGGGGTGGGGGATGAGGAGGAGGAGGAGGAGGAGGAGGAGGAGGAGGAGGAGGAGGAGGAGGAGGAGGAGGAGGAGGAGGAGGAGGAGGAGGAGGAGGAGGCGGAGGAGGAGGAGGAGGAGGAGGAGGAGGAGGAGGAGGAGGAGGAGGAGGAGGAGGAGGAGGAGGAGGAGGGGGGGAGGACAAGCTAGGTGCGCTCGCGTCATATATGACAGCCTACCCCCCCTTCCCATCCCTTACCATGGCGTAGATCCCCTCTCTACTCGCACAGTCGGATGTCGAGCAGGGCAATGATCCCGAAAGTGTACGCGATGCATTGTAGAGCACGGCGTGGCATGGCGTTGAAGAGCACCGCAAAGCGTAGTATGTCACAGCATGGCGTGGCGTGGCGTAGTGCAGAATTGCACCACAAATCTTTGCAACGCAAAGCATGGCATCGCACAGCGGCCCCGAACATAACATTGAATATCATGGCGTTGAAGCATTCAACAATCCCGGCGACAGCCTATGCATAGCCTATGATAGGTCCCGTGTGGGTCTGTGTGCACCTTGTGCATAGGCCTGTCGGAGGCCTCTGCGCAGCCTGTGCACAGGCCTGTCATAGGCCTCTGCCTAGGCTGTGCATAGGCCTGTGACAGGCCTATGCGGTAGGGCAGTGCACAGCCAGTCGATAGGCCTTTGACAGGCCTATGCGCAGGCTATCGACAGGCCTGTGACAGGCCTGTGCGCAGCCTATCGATGGGTCAGTCGACAGGTCTGTGACAGGTCTATGCACAGCCTGTGCATAGGCCTGTCGATAGGCCTGTGCACAGGCCTGTCGATAGGCCTGTGGATAGGCCGTCTCGGGGCCTGTGCGCTCCAAGTCCGTAGGGCTGTGTACAGCCTGTGTACAGGCCTATGCATAGGCCTGTGCATAGCCTGTGCACAGGCCTGCCGCAGGCCTGTCGACAGGCTGTGCACAAGCTTGTGGCGGGCCTCTGAGAGGGTCCAGCGCGCCGCGACAGGCCTGTGCATAGGGTGCGCACAGGCCTACCGCACGCCTATCGACAGGCTGTGCACAAGCCTGTGGCGGGCATCGGGGGTGCCCGGTGCCCCGCGACAGGCCTATGCATAGGGTGTGCGCAGGCGTACCACAGGCCTATCGACAGGCTGTGCACAGCCCTGTCGCGGGCGCTCTGGGGGGCCCAGCGCCCCGCGACAGGCCTATGCATAGCTTGTGCACAGGCCTGTCGACAGGCTGTGCACAGGCTTGTGGCGGGCCTCCCAGAGGGCCGGCGCATCGCGACAGGCCTATGCATAGCCTGTGCACAGGCCTATCACAGGCCTGTCGACAGTCTGTGCACAGGCTTGTGGCGGGCCTTTGACGGGGCCCGGCGCACCGCGACAGGCCTGTGCATAGCCTGTCGATAGGCCTGTGCTAGGCCTGTGCACAGGCTATGCACAGGCCTGTGGCGGGCCTTTGAGGGAGTCTGGGGCCCACGACAGGTCTGTGCATAGCCTGTCGATAGGCCTGTGGTAGGCTTGTCGACAGGCTATGTACAGGCCTGTGGCGGGTTTCTGAGGGGTCCGCGCACCGCGACAAGCCTGAGTATAGCCTGTGCACAGGCCTACCACGGCCGTGTCGACAGGCTGTGCACAGGCCTGTGGCGGGCTTCTGAGGGGGCCCGGGCCCCGCGACAGGCCTGTGCATAGCCTGTGCACAGGCCTGCCGCAGGCCTGTGCACAGGCTGTGCACAGGCCTGTGGCGGGCCTCTGAGAGAGCCCGGCGCACAGCGACAGGCCTGTGCATAGCCTGTGCGCAGGCCTACCACAGGCCTATCTGTGCACAGGCCTGTGGCGGGCCTCCGAGAGAGCACGGGCCCCGCGACAGGCCTGTGCATAGCCTGTCGACAGGCCTGTGCTAAGCCTGTCGATAGGCTGTGCACAGGCCTGCGGCGGGCCTCTGAGGGGGTCCGCGCACTGCGATAGGCCTATGCATAGCTTGTGCACAGGCCTACCACAGGCCTGTCGACAGGCTGTGCACAGGCATACCACAGGCCTGTCGACAGGCTGTGCACAGGCCTGTCGCGGGCCTCTGAGGGGGCCGGGCCCCGCGACAGGCGTGTGCATAGCTTGTGCACAGGCCTGCCGCAGGCCTGCGCACAGGCTGTGCACAGGCCTGTGGCGGGCCTCTCAGAGAGCCCGGCGCACAGCGACAGGCCTGTGCATAGCCTGTGTACAGGCCTACCACAGGCCTATCGACAGGCTGTGCACAGGCCTGTGGCGGGCCTCCGAGAGAGCATGGGCCCCGCGACAGGCCTGTGCATAGCCTGTCGATAGGCCTGTGCTAGGCCTGTCGATAGGCTGTGCACAGGCCTGTGGCGGGCCTCTGAGGGGGCCCGCGCACCGCGACAGGCCGATGCATAGCCTGTGCACAGGCCTACCACAGGCCTGTCGACAGGCTGTGCACAGGCCTGCCACAGGCCTGTCGACAGGCTGTACACAGGCCTGTGGCGTGTGGCGGGCCTCTGAGGAAGCCCGCGCACCGCGACAGGCCTGTGCATAGCCTGTACACAGGCCTACCACAGGCCTGTCGACAGCCTGTGCCGAGCTCCGTGGGCGCTCTGGGAACGGTTCTTGGGCTTTTGGCGCCAGGGGACTCGCGCTGTCAAAACGTATGTTTTGACAGCGCGTGCCTCTGTCTGGTCCGGGCTCTCTTGGAGCTTTCTCGGGACGACCGGAAGGCTCCCTATGCGCACTCTTGGGACCCTCTTGGGCTCGAAGGGTCTTCTAAAAACTCTCCTGAGGCCCTCTCCCGGGCTCTTGAGCGCACTGGGAGCGTTCCTGGACCTCCTGGCACCAAGTGCTCGCGCTTTCAAAACGTTTGTTTTGACAGCGCGAGCCTCTGCCTTCGCTGGGCGTTTTGGAGCCCTCTCGGGAAGCCCTTCAACTCTCGTATCCGCTCTTTTGGAGCCCTCTTGGGCCTGAGTGGAGCTTTCTTGGTGCTCTCCTGGAGCCCTCTCGGAACGCTCTTGAAGCTCCTGGCGCCAGGGGGCTCGCGCTGTCAAAACGTTGGTTTTGACAGCGCGAGCCTCTGCTCTCTCGGAGCCCTCTTGGAGCCCTCTCGGGACGACCTGATGCCCCCCTTGGCGCCCTCTTGGAAATTCTTTACGCTTCGCGTATCCCCACCAGCCCATCTCACAGCAGCAACTCTCGCGAAGCATGCCGACAGTCGTGTTTTTCAGGCGTGTGTCCGCTTGGCCCCGCATATCTCCCCTGTTCCTCCTTCCTCCCGCCTCCTTGTACATCCTCCTTGTGGGGGGAGCGGGAGAAGGACGAGGCGGAGGAGGAGGGAGAGAAAGCGCTCCTCGTGGTTTGAGTCGTTTGGGGTTTCTCGTCCTGGTCTGAGTCGTTCGGGCCCTTCTTCCTGGTGTGAGTCGTTCGGGCTCTTCGTGGTGTGAGTCGTTCGGGCTCTTCGTCCTGGTGTGAGTCGTTCGGGCTTCTCGTGGTGTGAGTTGTTCGGGCCCCTCGGCCTGGTGTGAGTCGTTCGGGCCCCTCCTCCTGGTGTGACTCGTTCGGGCTCCTCGTGGTGTGAGTCGTTCGGGGCCTTCGTCGTGGTGTGAGTCGTTTGGGCTCCTCGTGGTGTGAGTCGTTCGGGCGCCTCGTCCTGGTGTGAGTCGTTCGGGCCCCTCTTTCTGGTGTGAGTCGTTCGGGCTCTTCGTGGTGTGAGTCGGTCGGGCGCCTCGTCCTGGTATGAGTCGTTCGGGCCCCTCGTGGCGTGAGGCGTTCGGGCTCTTCGTGGTGTGAGTCGTTCGGGCCCCTCGTCCTGGTGTCAGTCTTTCGGGCTCCTCGTAGGGCCTCTTGGGGGCCTCTAGGGGGCCTCTTGGGGCCTCTTGGGGGCCTCTTGGGGGCCTTATGGGAGCCTCTTGGACGCCTCTTGGGAGCCTCTGGGAGGCATCTTGGGGCCTCTTGGGGGCCTCTTGCGACCTCCGCAGAAGCGCAAATGAGCGCGAGCCCCTGCGAAGGACAAAATGAGCCCAAAACCTTCGTAAAATCAATGGTTTTGAGAAGAAGGAAGAGGAGCGCTGCCCCCTCAGAAGGCCAAAATGGGGCCGAAACCGTAGTAAAATCAATGATTTTGGCTTCACAGAAGAGGAGAGGTTTTTTTTCAGAGCCCCCCCGTCGGGGCCAGAATCCTCGTGAGGGTCGTCGTTTTTGGGCCCTCCCAGGAGTCGAAAAAGACCCCCCTGAGAACACTCGGGACTCCCTGTCCAGGCCCAGGGGGAGGGGGTAGGGGGAGGGGTAAACCCCTCCCCGAAGGGGAAGAAGGGGGGTTGGGGGGTTGAGGACAGAGAGAGCTCTCCAAACCACTCACGCCCAAAGGGCTGGTGGGATTGCTTGGGACTGAGGGGGGGGACCCTCTTGGACTCTCCTGGAGCGCTCTCGGATCGCTCCTGGCTCCTGGCGCTAGGAGCTCGCGCTGTGAAAACGTTTGTTTTGACAGAACGAGTCTCTGCCTTCTCTAGCCCTCCTGGAGCCCTCTGGGGTGTATTTGCAGCTCCCCTACGTGTGGCAGGCTTGTCGACAGGCTGTGCTGGGCTCCTTAGAGGCCCTGCGCCCCGCGACTGGCCCTCGCGTAGCCTGTGCACCAGCCCACCACAGGCCTGTCGCCAGGCCGTGCAGAGGTCGGCGGCAGGCCTCTGAGAGGCTCCTGTGGCGTTTTTATCCCGGGACCTTCTTGGGGATATTTTGGATGTTTCTGGACCCTTTTGGGATTTCCCGTGGTGCCCCTCAGGGCTCCCTTAGCATCCTTTGGACCTCTCTTGGGGCGCTGTTGGTGCCCTCTTGGGGCTCTTTGTGGGAGTCTGGGAGATCTCTTGGGACCATCTTGGCGACGATCGATCAAAGCAGAGGCGAGTACTTTTCTCCGTATCCCCGTCAGGTCTCGAAAAGTCGCCTCTTGAGGCCCTCTTGGGCCGCTCTTGAGTGCTTTTGGGCTCCTCCTGGGCCTCTCCTGGGCTCGTCTTGGGACTCTCTTGGGCCATCTTGGGCCCATCTGGAGGCCCCAAGAGCCCATCCGAAGCGGAAAGGCGAGAAGGCAAAACAAACATTGATTTTCCGCAGGTTTTGGAAGGGTTTTGGCTTCTCGGGGGCGTCCTTGGAACCCCGCGGCTACGTGGAGCCGTCTTGGGGCGGTCTTAGAGCGTCGTGTACGCATGTTGGGTGCTATCTTGAGTCATCGAGGGCGTGCTCATGGGCCTCCCAGGCGAGCTCCGCAACGCCCCAAGAGGGCCCAGGAATGCTCCGAGAGAGCTCCAAAAAGGACCCAAGGGCGCATGTCGTGCGCATGTCGTCGTCGTCCTGGGCCCCCAGGGCCACGACATGCGCACGACATGCGCGTTAAGGGCCCTCTCGATGCCCTCTGGGAGCGCTCCTGGGCCTCCCAGGCGGGCTCCGCAAGGCTCCAAGAGGGCCCAGGAGGGCTTCAAGAGAGGCCCCAGAAGGACCCAAGAGCGCATGTCGTGCGCATGTCGTCGTCGTCCTGGGCCTCCAGGGCCACGACATGCGCACGACATGCGCGTTAAGGGCTCACTCGGGGCCCTCTGGGAACGCTCCTGGGCCTCCCAGGCGGGCCCCGCTACCCCCTAGGCCTACCCTAGGCCTAACCCCTAGGCCTACCCCCTAGGCCTACCCTAGGCCTACCCCTAAGCCTACCCCCTAGGCCTACTCTAGGCCTACCCCTAGGCCTACCCCCTGGGCTTACCCTAGGCCTCCCCCTAGGCTTACCCTAGGCCAATCCCCTAGGTCTACCCCCTAGGCCTACCCTAGGCCTAGGGGGTAGACCTAGGGGATGTCTCGCCCGCCCGACCCGACCCGCCCGCTAGGGTCCGCCCGACCCGACCCGACCCGTCCGTTACGGTCCGCCCGCCCGACCCGACCCGACCCGCCCGTTAGGGTTCACGCGTGTCAAGTGTACACGCACGATACTTTAATGTCCCGCCCGCCCGACCCGACCCGCCCGTTAGGGTTGCGGTCCGCCCGACCCGACCCGACCCGCCCGTCAGGGTCCGCCCGCCCGACCCGACCCGACCCGCCCGTTAGGGTTCACGCGTGTCAAGTTAACACGCACCATACTTTATGTCCCGCCCGCCCGACCCGACCCGCCCGTTAGGGTCCGCCCGACCCGACCCGACCCGCCTTTGCTGTTGGGTTCGATCACCCGACCCGACCCGCCCGTGGGGTTTCACGCGTTGTGTTAAGTGTACACGCAACAACCCTCCCGACCCGACCCGCCCGTTAGGGTCGCCCGGACGACCCGACCCGCCGGTTAGGGTCCGCCCGCCCGACCCGACCCGACCCGCCCGTGAGGGTTCACGCGTGTCAAGTGTACACGCACCATACTTCAATGTCGCGCCCGCCCAGCCAGGCCCGCCCGTTAGGGTCCGCCCGACCCGACCCGACCCGCCCGTTAGGGTCCGCCCGTCCGACCCGACTCGACCCGCCCGTGAAGGTTCACGCGTGTCAAGTGTACACGCACCATACTTTACTGTCCCGCCCGCCCGACCCGACCCGCCCTTTAGGGTCCGCCCCGACCCCCGACCCGCCCCCCATTTAGGGGTCCGCCCGCCCGACCCACCCGACCCGACCCGACCCGCCCGTGAGGGTTCACGCGTGTGAAGTACACACGCACCATATTTTAGTGTCCCGCCCGCCCGACCCGACCCGCCCGTTAGGGTCCGCCCGACCCGGCCAGACCCGTCCGTTAGGGTCCGCCCGCCCGACCCGACCCAACCCGCCCGTTAGGTTTCACGCGTGTCAAGTGCACACGCACCATACTTTAATGTCCCGCCCGCACGACCCGACCCGCCCGTTAGGGTCCGCCCGGCCCGACCCGCCCGTTAGGGCCCGCCCGACCGACCCGACCCGACCCGCCCGTTAGGGTTCACGCGTGCATGGGTGTACACGCACCATACTTTAATGCCCCGCCCGCCCGACCCGACCCGCCCGTTAGGGTCCGCCCGACCCGACCCGACCCGCCCGTTAGGGTCCGCCCGCCCGACCCGACCCGACCCGCCCGTCAGGGTTCACGCGTGTCAAGCGCACACGCACCATACTTTAATGCCCCGCCCGCCCGACCCGACCCGCCCGCTAGGGTCCGCCCGACCCGACCCGACCCGCCCGTTAGGGTCCGCCCGCCCGACCCGACCCGACCCGCCCGGCAGGGTTCACGCGTGTCAAGTGCACACTCACCATACTTGAATGTCCCGCCCGCCCGACCCGACCCGCCCGTTAGGGTCCGCCCGACCCGACCCGACCCGCCCGTTAGGGTCCGCCCGCCCGACCCGTCCCGACTCGTTCGGGTTCTCGCGTGCCTCCTCGATCGTGCACCGTACTTTCACGTCCTGCCCGCCCGACCCGACCCGTCAGGGTCTGCCCGCACGACATGACCAGTTTGGGCATCGGTTCCGGTCACGGTCGCGGTCACGGTCGCCTTCTCCTTGTTCGCACAGCACCGACCCCGGAGCGGCCCTGGGCCCGGCCACGGTCACGGTCGAGGTCACGGTGCCGGTCACGGTCGCGGTCACGGTCGCGGTCTCCGTCACGGTCACGGTCACGGTCACGGTCGCGGTCACGGTCACGGCCACGGTCACGGTCACGGTCACGGTCACGGTCACGGTCACGGTCACGGTCGCGGTCACGGTCACGGTCACGGTCACGGTCACGGTCACGGTCACGGTCACGGTCACGGTCACGGTCGCGGTCACGGTCACGGTCACGGTCACGGTCACGGTCACGGTCACGGTCACGGTCACGGTCGCGGTCACGGTCATGGTCACGGTCACGGTCACGGTCACGGTCACGTTCCCTTCTTCTTCTTCCCGCGCCCGCCAGCCTGCGCTGCAGGACGGTCGCGGTCGCGGTCGCGGTCGCGGTCGCGGTCGCGGTCGCGGTCACGGTCGCGGTCACGGTCACGGTCACGGTCACGGTCACGGTCACGTTCCCTTCTTCTTAACATAAAGGAAGAAGGCGAACGTGACTTGATCCAGCGCCGCACTCGTCACGGGGCCGGGTTGACGGTTGCTCCATTGCTATTGAATTCCCACTATTGAGAAATAATTACTGTTGCTCCCCCCTCGGGTAACCTATGTGTTTTTTCAATTGACGTGCCCTTCCCGTGGCTCGCACCCTGTTCTCGATTAGGGAAAATCTTCCTCCTCAAACTGCGTTGTGGGCCCCGAACTGCAACAACAACGGCTCCCGCCTCATGGGCCCCCACAATTTATTCCCGAATCGCGCCCTCGCGCGGGACTTCTGCACAATGTATTCAGGAATCGCGCTCTCGCGTGGATCTTCCTCACAATTTATGCAGACGCCGCGCCCTCGACATTCAGGAGTCACGCTCTGGCTGTGGATTTCGTCACGATTGATTTGGGAATCGAGCTTTCGCTCGAGACTTCCTCGCGATTCATGCAGGACGTACGCTTCAGCAACCCGCCTGCTCGACCTGGCTCCCTGGGCCCTCCTTCCCGACTCGCCTGGTAGGGTCTACCCGCCCGATCTGCGCGTCTGGTTCTGCCACGTGTTTTCTGCTCCTAGCCCCCTCCTGCTCGTCTCTCTCGTGCTCCATCATACTTTTCCCCCCTTGTCCCTTCCTTCCATCCGTTCTCTCTTCCCCTGCCTCAGGGGCTGCACGAAATACACGTTGCAAGTAAGACATATATACCCCCAAGGGGGTACGGTCCAAGACAAAAATGGCGGATATCGAGGGCTCGGGATTTACGTGTTAAGTGGCACGCGAACATGGAAGAACGAACGCTCTCAAAATGATGAGATTAAGAACAGAAGAAGCAGTACTAATAGAGGTAGTAGTAGTAGTAGTAGTAGTAGTAGTAGTAGTAGTAGTAGCAGTAGCAGTAGTAGTAGGAGTGGTAGTGGTAGTGGTAGTAGTAGTAGTAGTAGTAGTAGTAATAGTAGTCGTAGTAGTCGTTGCAATCGTAGTCGTAGTAGAGTAGTAGTAGTAGTAGTAGTAGTAGTAGTAGTAGTAGTAGTAGTAGTAGTAGTAGTAGTAGTAGGTTTAGTAGTAGTAGTAGTAGTAGCAGTAGTAGTAGTAGTTAGTAGTAGTAGTAGGGTAGTAGTTAGTAGTTAGTAGTAGTAGTAGTAGTAGTAGTAGTAGTAGTAGTAGTAGTAGTAGTAGTAGGTAGTAGTAGTAGTAGTAGTAGTAGTAGTCGTCGAAGTAGTACTAGTAGTAGTGGGAATAGGAGTAGGATAGTAGTGATAGCGTCGTAGTCGTAGTAGTCGTATAGTATAGTTTAGTAGTAGTAGTCGTAGTCGTAGTAGTAGTAGTAGTAGTAGTAGTAGTAGTAGTTAGTAGTAGTAGTCGTAGTAGTCGTAGTGTCGTAGTAGTGTAGTAGTCGTAGTAGTAGTAGTAGTAGTCGCAGTCGCAGTCGTAGTAGTCGTAGTAGTAGTAGTAGTAGTCGTCGAAGTAGTAGTAGTAGTAATAGTGGTAGTAGTAGTAGTAGTAGTAGTAGTAGTCGTCGTCGTCGTCGTCGTAGTCGTAGTAATGGTAATAGTAGTGGTGGTAGTAGTAGTATTAGTAGTAGTAATCGTAGTCGTAGTAGAAGTAGAAGTAGAAGTAGAAGTAGAAGTAGTAGTAGTAGTAGTAGTAGTAGTAGTAATAGTAGTAGTCGTCGTCGTAGTAGTAGTAGTAGCAGTAGTAGTAGTAGTCGTAGTCGTAGTAGTAGTAGTAGTAGTAGTAGTAGTAGTAGTAGTAGTAGTAGTAGTAGTAGTAGTAGCAGTAGTAGTAGTAGTAGTAGTAAGAGAATTAATATGAGTAGCCGTAGTAGTAGTAGTAGTAGTAGTAGTAGTAGTTGCTGTTGGTGTTGTTGTTGTTGTTGTTGTTGTTGTTGTTGTTGTTGTTGTTATGTTGTTGTTGTTGTTACTGCTGTTGTTGTTGTTGAATTCTCATTTCTCCAGAAAAATTCCCTACCCAGGCTCTGCTTAGAATGATTCTTACTCTCTGAGCTTAAAAAGGGCTGGGCAGTGGGCTCCGCCCCGGGCGGTTCCCCCGGCATCCGCCCCGCGGTTCCCCCAGGTACGTCCCCTTAGCTTAGCGTTGCTTATCTCATTTCAGCTTCTCTTATTTCACGGTAACTTAGCTTAGCTTCATCTCAGCGCAGGTTTATCTTAGCTTAGCTGACCTTCATCTTCGCTTGGCAGAGTTTTTAGCAAAGCACAACATCGCATAGCATAGCGTATCATAGCGCAGCACAGCATACCATAGCATAGCCCAGCATAGCATAGCATGGCGCAGCATAGCATAGCATAGCATAGCGCAGCACATCACGGCACGGCACAGCACAGCGCAGCATAGCATACCATAGCAGAGCACAGCGCAGTTTAGCATAGCATAGCATAGCTTAGCATAGCACAGCGCAGCATGACATAGCATATCTTAACATAGCATAGCGCAGCATAGCATGGCATAGCATAGCATAGCATAGCGCAGCATAGCATGGCATGGCATAGCCAAGCATAGCAACTAATGTTGCTCTCCTAGGGGCTCCAACTTCTAGGTAGGGTCGCACTGGGGTCATTATTGATCCCCCCTCACCGGTGCATGCTGTTTTTCTCAATCAAAGTGTGCCCCTCGACGCTCGCACCCTGTCGTTTGAAAAGGGAAAGTCTTTGTGCTCAAACTGGGCCCCTGGCCCCCCAGATTACAACAACAACGGCTTCCGCTTGAGACTTCGTCAAATTTACTCAGGACCCCCGCTCCTGAGACTTCCTCACAATGTACTCAGGATCGGTGCTCCCGCCTCTGACTTCCTCGCAATGAAGTCAGGACCCCCGCTCCCATCTGAGACTTCCTTACAATTTACTCAGGAACGGCGCTCCCGCTTGAGACTTCCTCGCAATTGAATCAAGACTTCCTCGCAACTTAATCAAAACCCCCGCTCCCGCCAGAGAACACCTTCACATTTTATTCCGGAATGACGCACTCGCCTGTGACTTCCATGCAAAGTATTCAGAAATCGCGCTTTCGACGCTCAGGAAACACGCTGCGCCAAGGACGCCGTCACAATTTACTTAGTAATCGCGCTCTCGCCATACTCAAGCATCCCGTTGAATGTCCCACCCGCCCGACCCGCCCGTCAGGGGATCGCCCGCCCGTCGTGGGCTCCCGCCCGAGACTTCCTTCAGGAACGGCGCTTTCGCCTAGGACTTCCTCGAACGTTCACGCTCTTACCTTCCTGCTCCTTCTCCCTCTCCCTCCTCTCCTCCCTTCTCTCTCCCTCCTCTCTTCCCTCATCCTTGTGCCTATCTGCCCTATCCCCTCTCCCTCCTCTCCCTCCTCCCTTCTCACTCACCTCTCCTGCCTCCTCCCTCCCTCTTTCTTTCTCTCTCTCTCCCCTCTCTCTCTCTCGTTCTCTACATTATCTCTTTCTCTCTCTCTCTTTTTCCTCTGTGTTTTTTGTTTTCTATCTCTCTCTCTGTCTGCCTTCAATGAACCGCCCCCATCTTCGCTCCTTCTCTCCTGGCGTTTTCCCTCTTCCTTCGTCCCTCCCTCCATCTGGAAAAGCTGTTGCTAGAAGTGCCCCTTGCCCAAGGTACACCCAGCTTTTCGCTTCATTTTTGAGCCCCTGGGGCCCTCTGGGCCTCGTGATGGGTGCTCTGGAGGTCGTCTGGGCCACCCCGAGAATCCTGGGGGCACCTTGGGCCAGGGGCACTTCTAGCAACACCCGAAAGGGTAGCTGAAGTCAGATGCCAGCACCCGATCGGCGTCCACTGCCAAGACGTCGTGCAGAACAGCCACGATCGAACGCCGTCGTCCTCGCCCGCGGCCTGGCCCCCGACCCGGCCCGCGCCCACGTCGTCGTACTCGTCCTCGCCGCAGCAGGTCCCTTGGGCCTCCAAAAGGTCTCCGCGGACGCCTCCGGACGCGACGCCGCCGGGGGCGCCTCTGGAGCCACTCCCCCCCCCCTCCCGAAAAAAAGCACGGCCCCAATACGGCAGAAAACGCATCCAGCTGCGCTCGTGTCCTCGTCGTCGTCGTCGTCCTCTGAACCTTGCCTGGACGGAGGGTCTGCCAGCTACCCCGAAGGGATCCAGGACCTCTGCGGCGCGCGTAGCATGTTAGTCGTGTGACCGAGTATCTGGCGCGTGTTGAGCAGACTGTGCGGGCAAATTCTGGAGCTAAGAAACTCTACGGCAGGCGTTGGTTTCTGACACCGCGTGGATCGTTCAACCTTCATAGATCGGCGGCTCTTCGATCGCCCGATGGTTCGCTCGATCGTTCGATCTCGGCCACTGGCGGCGTTCAACCTTGAACGCCCGCGGCGGGGTCGCCGCGAGTCGGCACGACGCGAACCTACCGTACCCACCAAAACACCCTCACCCAACCCGAAGTCGCCGTTTGGCCTTGAGTTGCAGATTGGGAGCCATTTCGGAACATTGGCAAAGCACAGTGGGATCCGCACACCACGCGCAATTTGGACGGGTCTGGGCCCTTCGGGTTTGGTTGAGTTGGGGTGATTTGATCAGTAGCGAAAACGCAGCACGACGAAACACTGAATCCCCTCGTCGTCGTCGTCGTCGTCGTCGTCGTCGTCGTCGTTGCCGCCGCCACAGCCCTCGGAGTCGGCCGCCCTTTCGAAGGGCGGCCTCCTCGCCAGCCCAGGTTCGTCGCTCGAGCCCTGCTTGGACAGCCCAGCCTCGGATACAAGCCTGTGGCTTCCAGCGACGCTCGGCACGAACCGAAGGGCTCCCCGCGAGCGCCCTCGGTGAGGCGCATCCGATGGAGAAGACGCCCCACGGGCCCGAAGACCCCCCAGACCAGAACAAACGTTGAAAACGACCAACGTCGCCAATACCGTCGCCTTTTGTCGCCGTCGCACTCGTCGCTCCCGCGGCCGCCAGGACCGCGGCGCCCCGCCGACGGGAGCCTGGCCGCCGCGGCCGCCTTGCCCTTGGGCACCGCGTGCGCCGCGTCGACGATCGCCAGGAGGTTCGGCGTCGTGCTCTGGAGGGGGGGGGCTGGAACTTGGTCAAACTCTGCTCTGCGCGCTGCTCCAAACGATCACGCGAGCGCATTGATTTCGCCGCTTGCTCGTGGCCTGGGGCCCTGCCTTGCTCGACCGTTCGGAAATATCGCAATGATTGCAGGCCCGTGCATGTGGGGTCCCGGCATTTACTCTGTACTTGCCTCCGTTCCCCTGTTGGGTTCTCGTTCTGGATAGAGCCCAGTGGTCTCCATCCTCCTCCCCCTCTTCCTGCATCCTGTGCGTTCCCCCGGGGGGCTGCGAGCCACGCAACTATCGCCACTTTCGTGGGCTTTGGAGGGAGGTGTGGCGGGGATTGTATTAGACTCCGCGCTGCGCGATGCCCCTCCCGCCCACCTGAGCACGTTGAAGTTTGTCGCCAGCTTCGTGTGGCATGGGGCCATTCCTTGCTCAACCGCCATCAAATATTGCAGGCTCTTGCGTGTGGGTGGTTGGCATTAATCAATAATTTGCCTGTCGTGCGACAGCGATCGGTTCCGAGACTTCCGCACGTCGAACATGCAAAACCATTCCTTCCGAACCCACCTCCAACCTCCCACCACCTCATGGTATGGGACGGGTGTGCACTGACGGTCTTCCTACACGTCCCACCTTTCGCGAGGCGCTCGCAGCAAACCCGACTGATAGCGGAGGAAGAAGCCGATTGCGCGACCGGGGGGTTAAGCCTTCTTGCAATTCCTCCAGATTGGCGGCGATGTCCGCGGCGTATGAATGCGACTGCAATCTAAAACAAACGCAGTTCGTTCGCGGCG
>CAUYUJ010003014.1:211752-276752 GCA_963575745.1 Prorocentrum cordatum | reverse complement strand
CACAGATATCAGCAAACCGCCTCCAAGAGGCTACGGAGAGGCTTCCCAACAGACCCCCGCAGGCATCCATGAGGCCTCTGACCAAAAACCCAGGCACGGTGGCGGGATGGGCCGACGGCCACAGGAGTCCGCCGCCCCCTGCGGTCTTGCCACAGGGGCGCCTTGTGTGCTGAGTTTCGGGTGGTTGCCCGCCCTTTTAGAACTCTCCCTGGGGTTTCGGCCCAGCGCGCTGGCCACAAGGAACCTGCCTGGTCGCGTCTCCCGTCGTTTTGTCCGCTGAAGATGGCCTCCAAGACGGCCAAGATGGCCTCCCATACGGCCAAGACGGATGGCCCCAAGAGAGCCCAAGATAGGCTCAAGATGGTTTCCAAAAAAATCAGAAGATGTCTCCAAAACCGCTCAGATGGTCCAAAAGAACCCAAGACGGCCCAAGAAGCATCCAAGAGGCCTCCAAAACGGCTGGTCCTCTAGGAAAGCCCGAAGAGGCCAAAGTTAGCGATAATCATATGGTTTTGAAGTTGGGCACGTGCTTCTTTTCGGCCTTCCGGCGGTCCAGAAAACTCCAAAGATCGCCCTAAGATCGCCCAAGAGGCCTCCAAGATGGCCCCATAACGGCCCAAGAGGGCCCGAACGCGGCCCCAAGAGAGCCACAAGGCGGCCAAAGAGGCTTCCAAGACGCCTAAGATGGCCTCCTAGACGGCCCTGGGGCGCCTCAGTAGTGCCCCAATACGGCCCAGAGAGGTTCCCAAGAGAGCTCCCAACGGCGTCAGACGGGCCAGGATTCTGCCGGATCCTGCTGCGATGCCACACACGCGGCTTCCCCCTCAGTCACTGTCGCCGCTCTCGCCACCACCGCCGCCCGACCTCTGCACAAAAGAACACCAGCGAGCCCAGTAAGCCCCTGACCCTGGGCCTTGCCAGCGGCGGCGGCACAGGCGGCAGCAGCCTCCTCGCCCGCGGGCGGGGCGCGGGCACGGTCCTCGCGCAGCTGCATCAGGTCGGCAAGCTCTTCAGCGGGGCGGCTGGAGGAGCAAACCATATACTCATCAATCACAGAGTCCCCCCGCAAAGGGGCGCCGCTCCAAACCTCGGCAGCTCCGCGCGGGGGTGGCGGGAGGGCCCCCACGACAGCGCCCTGAGCCGCCGCCTCTCGCAAGGCCACGGGTGGGCCCCGATAGAGCGGAAAAGCACCCTTCCGAATTCGCCCGAGATGCTCGCCCCCCCTGTTGGTGGGGGGGGGGGGGGCGCGCACATTCTGAAGCCAGCGACCGTCTGTCGTGGCAGTGAAACCACACCTCCGACAAAATGTCAAGCCGAATTTCCTCATTCTGGCGAGGCGGTGGCTGGGGCCAAGCTCCACGGCGCCACGCCACACATCTCCCGAGATCGCCTCAAAACCCTCTCCAAATTCAGGCATCAGACCCAGCGCGATAGCAGACGCCGACAACGGCGGCGGGAACGAAACGCGACGCTGGGCCGAGGCGACTGATGACTTGGCTCTTCGGGACAATGACTTTACAAGCCTCGCAGCGCCAGCGACCAGCGAACGGGCGATACTTGCGCGCACACTGGCGGATCGCCTGGTCGAATTTCGTGGGCTCGCGGGCTTTGGGGACAGGCGGGGCTCTGACGCCTTCCCAAGGTTCAACCTCGAGCGCCGGCAGCATCGCCCTCCTAGCCATTTTCCTCAACAGCGCCGCCGTCGCATCCCACAGGTCAGTCCGAGGGGGGGGGGGGGGGGGGGCAACGCGCAGCTCCCAGGCCCACTGGGCCACCGCCCCCGCGTAGACGTCGGCGCCGGCGTTGCCCTGGCACATAAACATTTCAAACAGCGCCGCGACCGGCTGCAACTTGTCTTCCGCGTGGGAAGGGGGCCCACCAAATCGAAACACCTCCAGGGCCGCGGTTGCGTTGCGCACGAGCCGCCCGGACCCAGAAGTCCCCGTTCGGGCCCCGGGGAGAGGAAACGCGGCCACCGTGCCAATCCGAAACAAAACTCTTGCAGCCGGTAATGTTGCAAGAACGCCTGAAGCTCAGCTCTGGGGGCGGTCCGGCGACGGCCCGACAGAACCTGCCCTGCCCCGCACTGAGGCACCCAGAGGTTCGGCGAGAAGGGGTCCTGGCGCATCAGTGCTGCCGCCGAGCCGCATCGCCTACGTCTGGGATCCGAACTATACTCCTCCAGATCCATCTCCGAAGATGAAAGTTGGGGGGGCCTCCAGGCTCCGAACAAAAGTCCGAAATTCAACCTTCCCCAAGGAGGACATCCTGAGCCGTCTCCGAAGTCTCGACAAACCTGGGCACCGCGAGGCCCTTCGAAGGGGCGCCCCTGTGGCTGGGCATAACCAAACGCGGCGCGCTAACGTGTCAGTCTGCTCTTTACATCGGGGGCACAGCGGCGAGCAGGCGTATCCTGCGGCGATCTGCCGCTCACGAGTCCACTGGCCCCCAGAGATGACGGCAATGTCGGCGGCCCACTCGTCGAACTTGGACTGGGCAGGGGGGCGTTTCAGCTCAGTCTGCACCGTCTACATGTCAACGCCTGCTGCCAAGCCCTCGCCAGCCTCGTGGTGGGCCGCCTCCTTCCACTGCAGCTGCATACAATCATCTATGAACGGTCCAAGCACATCTTCAAAGTGCGGAGCTACAGCGGCAGCAAACTGCCCGCAAGCTGGGAAACAGAAACAATCGTCAATCGTGCCGTCAGGTAAAGGTCGTGACCATGCATCAGGACTCTGTGGATCCCAACCAATCTGCAGGAGAGTGGCCTGCACCGCGGCGGTGGGGCCGCGAACGTCCTTCCACTTCACGATCTGCCGCTCAGCAGCTCCTCGGCGCAACTTGGCAAGAGTGATCGGCCACATCTGGCGAATGCGAGGGCGGAGCGCCGGCTGAGGGAACTACGAAGCGATCCACTCCTTTACCTTTTGCTTCCTCAAGTCACTGCCAGGACCGGAGGCTCCAAACGCAGCTTACAAGACAGAGCTCAGACACCTGCCACGTTTGGCACCAGCAACACGAGCTGCAGCATCACGCCTCCAAACCAACAGTGCAGAAGGAGGGGCCGAAAACAGCTGCAGGTAGCGCGCCAGTGCATTAGAGCTTCTTGGTGATGAACCTGGTCTGGGGACGCTGCCGCAATCGCACGACCGTGCGTTGCTTCCGTCGGGCCGGCGCGCGACGCTTCATCATTCTCGGCGCAATCCTCCGTCGCCCCGCAGCCGCGTCAGAGCCCAAGTCGACGGTGGAGCGCGCGAACTGCACAGGAATACCTGTGCGAACCAGACGTCTCTGTAACTCCATACCATATCTCGTCAGAAGTGGCAACCAACATCGTTTGGGCAGAGATCTTCAGCTGGAGCTTCTTGAGCCCAGCGGCCATGGCATCGGCAGCGGCGCCCGAAGTATCAACCACTTGATGCTTCTTGCCCTCTGCGCGACCGACGAGATCATCAATCTAACTCTACAGACCAATCGGAGGACAAGCGCGATGGACCTCACCCAATAACTGACGAAGCATAACTTTTGCAAGTGTGACTCCATGTCCAGACAAAGCTACCACGCAGCGTGAGACAACCAAGGCATGCGAAATAATCTGGCCTTTTCTTCAGGAGCCTGGGCGAAGAATAGAGTCCAACTTCCTAACATGATGATCGCAGGAAAACGGATATTCAAGCGAGCCTGCAAGAACAACACAAAAGACACCGAGTCATACAACTTGGTGAGATCCAAGAACAGAGTCGCGTGCTCGAAGGAGAGGGCGCTGGCGCCTTCATCCATCACAGCTCTGAACAGTGCAGCGCGTAGCGCTGGCGACCCAGCAGTGGCAGCGCCCCAGAAAGCAGATGGGACGGCAGACGATTCGCATGAGCACTTCGCACGCACCTTGGACCAAATGTTGCGCGGCGTCGGGACCACCCCCAAGACTCTGTTGCCTCCAGCTTCCTTGGGAATCGCAGCGCCGAGCACCGAGCTGAGGGGCGACGGCCAGGCGCCAGCCTGCTCTGCCTCGCCACTAGCGGCTGGCGTTGAATATCCATGGGATTGAGCGCATCCACCCCCGTCGCCTTCTTCGCGGACAGCACTGGCAACGCTGCGTCGACGTCCAGGGCGGTGAAAGGGGGGGGGAAGGGTGACCAGGGCTCCTTCACCCACTTCACGACGGAGGCACGCGAAGCAAGCAAAGCCCGCGACGACGACAAGCCCGCCCACTTCCGCGCAGCGTCCACCAGGGAGGGGGGATGGCCCACTGGAGCCCGATCCAAATCAGCAGCCATCGCTTTCCACAGCTCGATCTCCTCTGCTGTGGACTTCGCGCCGAACTACTCCACCGTCCTATCAGCAGGTAACGACCCATTCCTGGTCTGAACCTCGCGCGCACAATAAGCAGCCTGGTCGTGGTGAGCCCCACTCGCGCGCAGGGCCGCATGCCGTAACAGTAGTGTACTGACTACGCCCCACCATTCAGCTTGCTCGTTCTTCATATGCGCGCGCCCTGGAGAAGAAGTGGCCTTGGCCCAGTAGCACCCTGGGCCGCGAGCTCGACCAGAGAACTGCCTCCAGGCGCTGCCCCCCCCCCCCCCCTGCTCGCGAATCAAGGTCGCGCGCTCCAGCGTAGAGATCCAAGCGCCGTGCGACTCATCCAACTGGGCGCGCGCTGCGTAGGTTGTCATTCACATGCAGAGTGTCGTTGCCGATCACATGCTGCAACCTCCCCGCGAGATCCCTGCGCGGCTGGCCATCATCTGCCTGCGGGGCGCCTTCCCACAAAACCTGGGCCTGAGCTTCAAACCACGCGTCCTCAGGGATGGCGAAAGACACAGACGGCGCAGGCGGCAAAGCTGGTGGCTCCAGCTCATCCGAGCCCCCCTGCAGTTCGATTGGCAGCGCCTGCAAGCGCCGCTGCCTCTGCCCCGCACGATTCCTGGGCCGCTTGCTCTCAGGATCTGCCGCCGCAACAGGCCGCTCACGCGCAGGAGGAGGCTTGGGCACCGCGAGGCGCTGATTCCATCGTTGAGCGCGAGCCGCCTTCAACGCTACGATAACTCCACAATGCGTCTTCCATGGGACACGACATTCAGGCTTGAACTCTAACTCTGGGCATCCAATGCTCGCAAGACCATAATCATGCATACGGCCAGGCCCCTAGTCGCACGTCGCACGGCAGCTGGGCGCCACGACAACGGAACCGAGCTTTTCGGGCCACCCTGTGTCGCAAAAAGGCTGCGGGCTCGATGTCCCAGTCCGCCATGGCCAGCCGCGGATCTGCAGGCGCCCGCGTGAAAGCCCCCCAAGCAACCAAGACGTCGCTGTTCCAGCCCCTCACGCCGAGGCCTGGCTGGAGGCAGGCGGCAATCAGGACCAAGTTGCCGCCCTCAGCGCAGATCACCGTCGGCGCGATGCCACGGCAGGGGTCCAGCCGCCCAGCAGAACGCGCAGACCGCCGAGCACTCTCAAAGCTCGACGTTGCCACATGCTTCTCCGCGAGGATCCATTCGCCGCCCGACGGGCCACTCTCCGACTTGCCCGAAGGGCGAACGGCCGTGTGGGCCAGACGCCAGCCGTCCTTGTCAATCGACTGACATATATCTGGCATGCCAATCTCTCCCTTGTGCGTCTCAACTAGGGCCGCGATGCTGCGCTCCTGCTCCCGGGCCAAGAAAAGCGCAGCCTGCGGGCCCCACTCCGTAATGTTGCCGAAGAAAATGTCCACAGACGAGTCGCCCTCGGACTCATGAAGTGGTGCTCCTGCAGACTCGCCCCTGCAGGGGGGGCGCGCCGCCGTGCCAAACGCGGCCTGTGCCAGCGCCAGCAGCAGCGAGGCCCTTGCCAGAGCCCGCATGGCCGCCTTTGCCAGCACCAGCGGCCTTGCAAGCAGCGGCCTCGCGCGCCAGCGCCTGAGCGCTGGCCTTGATGCGCTCGAGCATGGCCTTCTGGTCGCTCTCCTGCACAAAGATCTTCGACTTGCTGGGCCCAGCGGCGGCAGCGGCGGCGCCGGGCGCCGCGGAGGCACCAAAGGCCGCAGCCGCGCCGCCCGCTCCGCCTTCGACGGCCTCGCCGTCGGGGCCGCGCTTGCGCCGCTTGGCCGCCGCCTGGTGCGCCGACCGCGCGCGCTCCAGCAGAGCCTGGAACTCCTTCTGCTTGGCCTCCGCCAGCTGCGTGACGACCTGGCTGCTTCTGGAACTACTCGAGCGCCTGCTTGTCGCTCTCCTCGAGCTCGTCGAGGCTCTCGAAGAGCTCGGGGTCCACCTCGAACAAGGACTGCTTGGCCGTCTCGGGTGGGTTCGCAACCTCCTGCACCTCCAAGCGATGCAGTTCGGCTGCCATGACCGCGTCGGCGGCACCGTCGAACTTGGACTGGGCCATCTCGAGCTGGAGGCGAGCTTGCTCCAGCGACTTGGCAGCCCTCTCCAGTGCCTCCTTCATGCGCGAGCAATCTACCGTAGCCTCCTTGAGCAGCGCACGCGGGGGCTTGGGCGGCGCGGGAGCCGCCGCCGGCGCGATCCACTCCTTTACCATTTGCTTCCTCAAGTCAACACCAGGACTGGAGACTCCAAACACAGCTTGCAATGCATAATTCAGACACCTGCCACGCTTGGCGCCAGCAGCGCGAGCTGCAGCATCACGCCTCAAAGCCAACAATGCAGAAGGATGGGGCCCCCATAATCTGATGGCCGAAACAGCTGCAGGTAGCACACTAGTGCTGTAGAGCTTCTTGGTGATGAACCTGGTCTGGGGAAGCTGCCGCAATCGCATGGCCGTGCGTTGCTTCCGTCGGGCCTGTGCGCGACGCTTCATCATTGTCGGCGCAGTCCCCCGTCGCCCCGCAGCCGCATCAGAGACCGAGTCAACGGCGGAGCGCGCGAGCTGCACAGGAATACCTATGCCAACCAGACGTCTCTGTAACTCCATACCAATCTCGTCAGAACTGGCAACCAACTTCGTTTGGGCAGAAATCTTCAGTCTGAGCTTCTTGGGCCAAGCGGCCACGGCATCGGCACCGGCGCCCAAGGCATCAATCACGCGCTGTTTCTTGCCCTCTGCGCGACCGACGATATCATCCATCTAACTCCACAGACCAATCGGAGGACAAGCGCGATGAACCTCCCCCAATAAATGACGAAGCATAACTTTGGCCAGTGGGACTCCATGTCCAGACCCAGCTACCACACAACGTGAGACAACCAAGGCACCCGAAATCACCTGGCCTTTCTTCAGGAGCCTGGGCGAAGAATAGAGTCAAACTTCCTAACATGATGATTGCAGGAAAACGGATATTCAAGCGAGCCTGCGAGAGCAACGCAAAAGACACCGAGTCATACAACTTGGTGAGATCCAGGAACAGAGCCGCTTGCTCGAAGGAAAGGGCGCCGGCGCCTTCATCCATCACAGCTCTGAAAAGTGCAGCGCGTAGCGCTGACAATCCAGCAGTGGCAGCACCCCAGAAAGCAAGTGGGAAGGCATGCCATTCGCATGAGCACTTCGCACGCACCTTGGACCACATGACGCGCTGCGTCGGGACCAAACCCAAAACTCTGTTGCCCCCGGCAAGAATCGCAGCGCCGAGCGCCGAGCTGAGGGGCGACGGCCAGGAGCCAGCCTGCTCGATACTATTCAATATACCATCTAAGCTCTGCCTCGCCACTAACGGCTGGCGTTGAATATCTACGGGGTTGAGCGCAGCCGCACCCGTCGCCTTCTTCGCGGGCAGCACGGGGAACGCAGCGCCGACGTCCAGGATAATGAAATGGGGGGGGGGGCTCCCGAGTTGCTGCCAAACGCTGGCCCTTTATGTAAAAATGTCTGCAGGCTTGTCCACTGGGCCGCCCCGAATTGCATTTCATTCAGAAGCAGCCGCCTGAAGAAACATCTGCTTGCCCGCCGTGATCGCACCAGTAGAATCGAGGCCCTCCCACTCCACAGGAGGGGCCTGCTTGACGCGCAGCTCCAGGCTTCGACGACCAGGGCCCCTTCACCCACTTCATGAAGGAAGCGCGCGAAGCAAGCAATGCCCGCGACGACGATAAGCCCGCCCACTTCCGCGCAGTGTCCACCAGGGAGGGGAGCTGGCCCACTGGAGCCCGATCCAAATCAGCAGCCATCGCTTTCCACAGCTCGACCTCCTCTGCTGTGGACTTCGCGCCGAAATACTCCACCGTCCCATCGGCAGGTGACGGTGCAATCCTGGTCTGAACATCGCGCGCGCAATAAGCGGCCTGGTCGTGGCCAGCCCCGCTCGCGCGCAGGGCCGCATGCCGTAACAGTAGTGTACTGACTACGCCCCGCCATTCAGCTTGCTCGGTCTTCAAATGCGCGCGCCCTGGAGAAGAAGTGACCTTGGCCCAGCAGCACCCTGGGCCGCGAGCTCGACCAGAACTGCCTCCAGGCGCTGCCCCCCCCCCCCTGCTCGTAAATCAAGGTCGCGCGCCCCGGCGTAGAGGTCCAGGCGCCGCGCGACTCATCCAACTGGGCGCGCGCTGTAGGTTGCCATCCACATGCAAAGTGTCGTTGCCGATCAAATGCTGCAACCCCCCCCACGAGATCCCTGCGGCTGCCTCGGGGATGGCGGAAGACACAGACGGCGCAGGCGGCAAAGCAGGCGGCGCCAGCTCATCGAAGCCCTCCTGCAAATCGATTGGCAGCGCCTGCAAGCGCCGCCGCCACTGCCTCACACTTCTTGGGCCGCTTCCTCCCAGGACCTGCCGCCGCAACAGGCCGTTCACGCACAGGAAGAGGCTTGGGCACCGCGAGGCGCTGATTCCATCGCTGAGTGCGATAACTCCACAGCGCGTCTTCCATGGGACACGAAATTCAAGCCTGAACTCTCACTCTGGGTATCCAATGCTCGCGAGACCATGGTCATGCATGCGGCCAGGCCCCTAGTCGCACGTCGCACGGCAGCTAAGCGCCACCACAACGGAACCGAGCTTTGGGGGCCACCCTGTGTCGCGCAAGGCCGCGGGCTCGATGTTCCAGTCCGCCGTGGCCAGCCGCGGATCTGCAAGCGCCCGCGTGAAAGCCCCCAAAGCAACCTAGACGTCGTTGTTCCAGCCCTTCACGCCGAGGCCTGGCTGGAGGTCGGCGGCAATCAGGGCCAAGTTGCCGCCCTCGGCGTGGATCGCCGTCGGCGCGATGCCGCGGCAGGGGCCCAGCCGCCCAGCAGAACGCGCAGACTGCCGAGCACTCTCAAAGCACGACGTTGCCGCGTGCTTCTCCGCGAAGATCCACTCGCCGCCCGACAAGCCACTCCCCGACTTGCCCGATGGGCGAACGGCCGTGTAGGCCAGACGCCAGCAGTCCTTATCAATCGACTGACATATATCTGGCATGTCAATATCTCCCTTGTGTGTCTCAACTAGGGCCGCGATGCGGCGCTCCTGCCCCCGGGCCAAGAAACGCGCGGCCTGCGGGCCCCTCTCCGTGATGTTGCCGAAGAAAATATCCAAAAACGAATCGCCCTCAGACTCGTGAAGAGGTACTCCTGCAGACTCGCACCTGCAGGGCGGGCACGCCGCCGTGCCAAACGCGGCCTGTGCCAGCGCCAGCAGCAGCGAGGCCCTTGCCAGGGCCCGCATGGCCGCCGTTGCCAGCACCGGCGGCCTTGCAAGCAGCGGCCTCGCAGGCCTGCGCCTGGGCGCTGGCCTTGATGCGCTCGAGCATGGCCTTCTAGTCGCTCTCCTGCACAACGATCTTCGACTTGCTGGGCCCAGCGGCGGCAGCGGGCGCCGCGGAGGCACCAGAGGCCGCAGCCGCGCCGCCCGCTCCGCCTTCGACGGCCTCGCCGTCGGGGTCGCGCTTGCGCCGCTTGGCCGCCGCCTGGTGCGCCGACCGCGCGCGCTCCAGCAGGGCCTGGAACTCCTTCTGCTTGGCCTCCGCCTGCTGCGTGACGACCTGGCTGCTTCTGGAACTGCTCGAGCGCCTGCTTGTCGCTCTCCTCGAGCTCGTCGATGCAGTTCGGCTGCCTCCTGCAGCCTCCTGCACCTCCCGGCGATGCAGTTCGGCTGCCATGACCGCGTCGGCGGCCTCGTCGAACTTGGACTGGGCCATCTCGAGCTGGAGGCGCGCCTGCCCCGGCGACTTGGCAGCCCTCTCCAGTGCCCCCTGCTTGCGCGAGCAATCTGCCGTAGCTTATTTGAACAGCGCGCGCGGGGGCTTGGGCTGCGCGGGAGCCGCCGCCAGCTTCTGGGGCGCCAGGGCGCTGAACTCCGCCGCCAGGCGCGTTGCGCCGGGGGGCCCGGCAAGCCCTGCGCCCGCGAGAGCCTTCGACAGGTAGTCCCCGAGGCTGGCGAGCGACGGCTGAGGCAGGCGCTGCTCCTGCCGCCCACCGCCCGAGGACCGCGGCGCCCACCGCGCGCCGCTCGAGGTAGTGCTCCATCCAGGCTGAGGTCTGTTGCAGACCGCGCGCGCCCCTTTCTGCTTCTTGAGCCTCCAATTCCACGCCCAGCTGCTACACTGCACGCGCGTCGAGAAGCCCTGCTTGCCATACTTGACTATCCGCTCCGACAGGAGTTCGCAAAATGTGCCCCGACTGGAGCTCACGAAAACACAGCAGACTGGCTCGGGAAACAGAGCTATCCCGCTTTGGCACGGAGGCGCGGAGCCCCCAGGTGCATCAAGCGCCCTGAGACGGTCAAAGAAGTCCCCAAGAAGCCCCGAAAGGCCCCAAGAGGCCTCCAAGAGGCCACCAGAAAGCCCCCAGGAGACCCCAAGAGTGGCCCAAGAAACTCCGAAGAGGTTTCCTCATCGTCTCCTCCTCATCCTCGTCATCCCTCCCTCTCCTCAACCTCCTCTTTCTCCGCCACGTTCCCCGAAGGGCTTCCACAATGGCTGGGGCGGTTTGGCCACACGGGCGAATCCTAAAAATGCGGGGGTCGGCGGTGATTCGCCGCAAGCGTTTTCGATTCGCCGCAACCTATGGCCGGCCATACAGGCGCGCGGCAAACTAAACTCGGGGGCGGCCAAAAGGTGGGCGCCCAAAACGGGGGGGGGGGGCGCGCAAATCACGGCCGGCGTCACGTGCGCGTCCCAGGAGGGGGGGCGGGGACGCAATGAAATAGGACGAGGCGCCATATAATCTACGGAAATACCATGGCCCCCGCCATGGTATCTCCACCTCCTCCTGGTCATCACCCCCCTCTTGGCCGCCCCCGAGACGCCCCCTGTGCCTTGCCATATGGGCGCGCGGCAAACCAAACGTTGGGTTGCTCTGGTTCTCTTCAGATGTTCCCACAGGGCCTCGGCCGATCGGGCCAGCCACCTGGAAAGGCCGGAACTTCCCCGCGCCGTCTCCACGCAGACGCCTCCGGGAGACCTGCAAGACGGCCAAGATGGCCCCGAGAGAGCCCAATATGGTACCAACATGTGCCCAAGACGGCCCGACATGCACCCACGACGGCCCAAGATGGCCTCAAGATGGCCCAACACGGCCTAAGGGGCCCCCCCGAGGCCTCCGAGACGGCCCAAGAGGCCTCCAGGAGGTCCTCCAGGAACGCCAAACACCTTATTTAGATTTCGGTGTTTGGCGGATTTGAACAGTTGCGTCTTTTCGGACGGCCCGAGACGGCCCAGGAGCCCCCCACCCCCAAGATCGCCCCCAGAGCTCCCAGAAAGCCTCCCAGAGGGCTCCAGGATGGCGCAAGGCGCCCCCAATACCGGCCCCAAACGGCCCACGAGGCCTGCAGGACGCCCAAAGTGGCCTCCAAGACTGCCTTCAAGCGCCCCCAGACGGCCAAGAGGTCCCCAAGACGGCTTCCGACGGCGTCAGACGGGGCAGGAACGCCAGGAGCCAGCCACAGAGGCCCCTAAGAAGCACCAGGAGGACCCCAAGAGGCCGAAGGAGGCCCCCAAGAGCCCTCCAAGAGGCCCCCCCCCCAAGCTCCCCTGAAGGCCCAAAAGTGTCCTCAGATACTCCCAAGAAACCGTGCCCTTCTCCTCCTCCTCCTCCTCCTCCTCCTCCTCCTCCTCCACCTCCTTCTCATTTGTCGCAGGGGTACTTGGCGTGCCAATTGGTTGAATGAGTTTAAGCTTTGTTAAGAATTCAATTGGCCTCCGGCCCTACAGCCAACCCGTATGATAAGGATACGCGGCAAGGGCGCCAGGGCCTTGGAAGGCCATGTCGAGTGAGCGGGGCGCGGCCAGCGAAAACGGCAAGGACGGGCCGAAGGGGAAGGATGCGAGGGCAACCTTGGGAAATTGCGCATTATGCGGGCTGCTTGCGCTCGCCGCTCAAACGGAAAACCAACATCCCGTTGGCTTCCCGCCAAAAAATGCACGACGCCAGCCTCCAAGACGAACAAGATGGCGCACGATGGCCCCCAGGTTGGCCCAAGCTAAAGAATTACCCCCAAGACGCCCTAGGAGGGCTCCAAAAAGATCGCCAAGCAACCAAAATTACGCTACCGAGGAACCCCACATACCTAGTTTAAGTCGCGTGTGTTCGCAGACCCTCGCCGCCCATCTGAACCATTGCAGTCTTCATCGCCAAACATGGAGGTGGCAGCGCATCCACGGCGATTTTGGGGAGCACGGCTGCCGCGCAGGTCGGGCGGTGCTCTGAAGTAGGACTACAGGAACGCGCCTGCGTGACAGCGCAGGCGCGCCGAGCCGGCTTGAGCCAAGGTGTTTACAGATCTTGACAAGACACAAGTTCCCATCCCCAGCGCACCCCCTGTGGCGTCGAGGAAATGCCACGCCTGCCACGCCCTGGGAGCCTGCAGCGCACAGGCCCCCCACCCCCAGCGCCCCCCTGTGGCGGCGAGGAAATGCCCCGCATGCCGCGCCCTGGGAGCCTGCAGCGCATAGGACCCCCACCCCCAGCGCCCCCCCTGCGTCGAGGAATACCACGCCTGCCACGCCCTGGGAGCCTGCAGCGCATAGGGCCCCCACCCCCAGCGCACCCCCTGTGGCGTCGAGGAAATGGCCCGCCTGCCCCGCCCTGGGAGCCTGCAACGCATAGGGCCCCCACCCCCAGCGCACCCCCTGTGGCGCCCAGGAAATGCCACGCCTGCCACGCCCTGGGGGCCTGCAACGCATAGGACCCCCACCCCCAGCGCGCCCCTTGTGGCGTCGAAGGAATGCTACGCCTGCCACGCCCTGGGAGCCTGCAGCGCATAGGGCCCCCATCCCCAGCGCACCCCCTCTGGTGTCGAGGAAATGCCACGCCTGCCACGCCCTGGGAGCCTGCAGCGCATAGTGTGGCAGCAAAGGATTGGATGAATGTTTTAGGCCTTGAGCCAAAATGGTAACAGTGTCACGAAACTAATGTGACCTGCCTTACAGGTCTGCAAGAATGAACTACAAACGCTAAACCTATCGATCAAAATCTGGAAGTCGGTTACACTCGTCCAACTTCTCCTAGGTTTAGCACCCTTGATTGGCAAAACCTGGGGAGACTGCCCCGCTCTGGCTGCAGAGCTGGCTCCTCACCCAGGTCGCGGAGAAACGAGAAGAAGGATGGATTACTGTACTACTGGAAAAGCGGAAACGACGGGAGAGAACGTGGGATGGGGAGAGAAGGAGAGAGAGGAGGAGGACCACCACCACCACCACCATCACCGCCAGGGCCCCGGAACTCGAACCAGGCCAGGAAGTTGTTCCGGGAGAGCTCGTCTCGAGAGGCGGTCTGACTTCTGCTCTTGAGGCTGGGGGTCTCTCGACGCCGTGCAACTTCGGTGTCCTCGTCAACTAGTATCAGACGTCCATGAGACATGAGATCGAATAACGCCGCGTTACATTTAGTTACATCTTCTTTGGTCAAGGCGTCCACTGGCATACGGCCATGAGGCACCCATCTCACGTGCCCACGAGCACGTTCAAGAGACTCACAGATAATCGCCAGATCGATCGCTGTGCGACGATCGCGTGCACAGGCCACCCCCTCCTTCTGCATAGTGTCGTAAATGGATTCGGCATCCACGACATGCACCTGTCTCTCACGAGAGCCGAGTGAGCAATCCCTCCGCAGGACCGTGGTGAATGGCCCTGAGGCCCGATAGCAATCGGGAGTGTCGACGTCGTGAAACATGACGTCACGATACAATATTTGCAGAAATTCCACCTCGGCCACGGCCGCTGAGAGGGCCTGGGTCTCTCCGGCTAAAGTGGAGGGAACTTTGCGCCGGAGCTTGGAGGAACGCCAGCCCAGGATTGATGCCTTCACAGCTTTGTTCTCTAGCACGGAACAGCCGGCCGCCAGGACCATCCAGGCCCCCTGCGTCGGATCAACAGGAAGGCCCCGATCGTCTAACAACCCCTCGGTGGACCCGATGCCGCCGGCGTCGGAAAAGGAGATGAAGGACATTCGGTCCGGGTTCAGCTTCCAGATAGTCAGGCCTCGGGAGGCCGACGCTCGAAGGTGACGGGCCAACTTGTTGGCTATAATGGCATCTCCAGTGGTAGCCTGCTTCAGCTTGCTCGCGAGAATAGTCGCCACTCCTGCGGCTTCTGGGCGGGCCTCGCGGCCTACCCAGTTAAACTTGTATACTAAAGATCGGAGGGCTCGAAACTCATGAGGTTCTAACGGGGTGTCTTTTCGTGAAAGTCGCCCCTTGGCCATCGGCAGTGCTCGGACCTCTTCCAAGATGTACTTTTCCTGGTCGATTACAGCCCGGCCCTGGGAGACCGCGATACGCCGTCCAGCGAAATCGACAGCGCCAGCCTGGAGGTCCCGGTACTTGCCAAACTTGAACCTGGCCTCCAGGACCCCTCTAAGCCACTGCCTGGACTCGGGACTGGAGCTCCCGATGAGAAAATCGTCGACCTCTAACAACATCGCATTGAGCAACCGGCCCCTGGAGTCGTAGCGCATCCACCAGCACGGCTCGAGGAGGGAGCGAACGAAGCCGTGGGACTCAAGGTACCTAACCACGGTCCGCCCCCAGACCATGGGGGCGTCGTCTAACCCGTAGACGTTGACAAGCAGCCTAATTAGGGAACCTCTCTCCAGTTCGACCCCATCACACGGTTCGACATAAATTTCCCCCTTGGTTCTCTGCATCCTGTCGGACTGACAGAACGCATTCTTGACGTCGGCCACGTCACACAACAGACTAAGGTTCATGGCTACTTGCATGAACATCATAATGGAGGAAGTCTGCGGGGTCGGGGCATAGACCTCGAGGGCTCCAGAGTCTGGGCCTTTGTGACCATGGGCGCACCACCGCGACTTAGCGTCCGGTTCCGCAAACGCCCCCTCGCGGGGTTTCCACCGACGGACCATCCGGCTCGAGATGATGCGATCCCCGTGCTGCTGGCGAATGACCCGGGCTTGCTTCGGAGGAATGATCTCCACGGCTCCCGTGGCTTTCATGGCCTCCCACTCTTTGTTATCGGCGGCAGCGAACTTGGCCCTCTCGGCTGGGGACAGACGGTTCAGGAACACTTCGCCTCCTCGGCTCGCGGCGAAAGCGCCTCCGTCAGACTCCACTGCTCCCGTCCACTCTGGCTGCTCCGTCGGAACGATCCGAACACCCCCGCTCTCCGGGGCAACCCAAAACTCCCCGAGCTCGCCTCGGGACGGCGAACGAGACCTCGCTCGTCGGTCCTCGATGTCCTGAACTCTTTCGGCCACGGTCCGGGACGGCTCGAATCTGGTCGACAAACCTGGTCGCCCCTCTGACTCTCCAGCACCTGGATCAGTCCTGGGAGGAGGATGAGGAGGAGTGAGGTGAGGAGGAGCGGAAGGACCACCAACACCACCAGGGACCGAAGGGGAGGAAGGATCTGGCCCCGCCGACTCGGGCGGCGCCGAGTCGAGGCGAGCCCGCTTGATGTCCGGCGGGCTGCTGGCTGCCCGGCCAGCCTCGGCCTTGGCGCGGATGCACCAGGGGAGATCCTCCGGCTGCCGCAAGACCCTCCGGCCCCGGGAGGACGAACCTTCCTCGGCCGGTGGAAAGGAGGAAGGAAGAGGAGAGCTGGAGGGAGGAGCAGGGGAAACAGACGGAGGAGAGACAGCAGCAGGGGACAGAGGAGCAAAGGTGGCAGAAGGATCGGGAATCTCGGAGGGGTCAGGATCCCTGTCGCCCCCGTCGACCTGGGAGCTGCCTCGAGACGGCCGAGTGCTCCCCTCGACCGTGGGGCCGCTCTCGGGGATGGAGGGGAGACGGGGCCTGACGCTGCCGGCTTGCGCCACGTCCGATCCTGCCCTCGAGGACCCGCCGGCCTCGGACCCGGCACGAAGGCCCTGTCGAGAGAGGGTCCCGGGGCCCGCAGGGCCCGACGCCGTCCCAGGAGACAGAGCCGGAGGGGCCGGGGCTTCCTCGTCCCCAGGAACCGGGGGACCCCCAGAAATCCTCGGGCCCGTGTCGGGCTGCCTGCCACGGGGTTGATCCCAGGCCTCGTCCGGTGGGGCCCCTTCGCGCTGCACGTCGACAGCCGAGACTCTGCGAGTCCTGGCTTGCTGCTCTTGCCAGCGGGGGTCTTGGGCCAGCTGGAGGCCGTGCTCCTCGTCGGAGCTGGCCAGCCTCACTTGCTCTGGAGAACATTTCCAGAGTCGAGCGCGGACGGCGACCCAAACCGTCCCGGCCTCCCCAGAGGCACTCTTCTTCCAAAAAGTGGAATAATGTTTTTTTGTTGAGATTTGACTGGGAATTTTTCCTCTTCTGGAAATTAACAGGTGGGTTGGAAATTTGTGTTTTTGGCGGGTGGTGCGCGGTTGCAATCTTGAGTTAATATTTATGTTTCAGGTGTACGTTGGCGCTGCACATAGCTGCAATCGCGTTTCGCTCCCCGCGTCACAAAAAAGAAGAAGGAGGGAGCGAGGGGAGGGGGAAAGAAGAGGGAGGGAAGCAAAAAGAGAAGGGGGACCACGAGGAGGAGGCAGAAAAGGAGGAGTGATGGGACGAGGAGGAAGCGGGGGAGGATACGGAGGATGCGGGCGATGAAGAGGAAGAGGAATATGAAGAGGAACATGAAGAGGAACGGGAAGGAGGAGGAGGAGGAGGAGGAGGAGGAGGAGGAGGAGGAGGAGGAAGAGGAGTAGGAGGAGGGAGGAAGGAAGGAGGAGGAGGAGGAGGAGGAGGAGGAGGAGGAGGAGGAGGAGGAAGAGGAGTAGGAGGAGGGTGAGGAGGAGGAGGAGGAGGAGGAGGAGGAGGAGGATAGGAGGAGGAGAGGAGGAAGAGGATCGAGGAGGAAGAGGAGCAGGAGGGAGGAGGAGAAGGCATGAGGCAGGAAGAGGAGGAGGAGGAGGAGGAGGAGGAGGAGGAGGAACAGGAGGAGGAGGAGGAGGGGGGGAGGAGGAGGGGAGGAGGGGGAAGAGGAGGAGGGGGGGAAAGAGGAGGAGGAGGATGAGGAGGAGGAGGAGGAGGAGGAGGAGGAGGAGGAGGAGGAGGAGACGGATTCGCCGTCGCCCTCGCCGTCGCCGTCGTCGTCGCAGCCGTCGTCGTTGTCGTCGTTGGTGTCGTCGTCTCCGTCGTCGCCGTCGTCGTCGCCGTCGGCGTGTGTGTTTGGGTCAGCAATCCAGCGTCTTGTACATCGTTTTGTTTATGCATTGTTACGCTGCGCGCTCTTTCCGTCACCCAGGGCATGGCGGGATATGTTAAACCACGATCGGCACCGAGACGGCCCGAGACAGACCCACGAATGCCCAAGATAGCCACACGCCGACATCAGAGAGCCTCAAGGTTAAAAGTCAGGAGGTCAGGTGTTGGCAAAGCCAGTGGATTAGAATAGGCATGGAAACGGATTTGGCAGGGGAGGGGGAGAGTGGGAGATGGACCGAGTGATGGCGATGTTGGTTACGATGGTGATGTTGCTGACGATGTCGACGACCCCAACGTTGTCTCGGGCCGCCTGCCACGACGCCAATTCCACGAGCTCGCAAGCACGTGGCAAATCAAACTCAGCGTGAACAAAGTACCAGCAACGTCTCAAGCGAGCGACCGATGCTAACAAACGGCCTCACGCGCTTACGAGAACGATCCGAAACATGTGGCCATCCTCATCCTCATTATCATCCTTCCCTCCCCCTCTCCTCATCCTCTTTCCCCCCCTGGACGGAACCACTCTGTTCACGCACTCGGGCAGAAATCCGAGAAGAGGCACGCGAATACTACGCCAAAACTCGGAATCGCGATTGTGTCTGCGATGGCGGATGCAGCGTCATCCGCTAGATTGTGCGTGAGCTTCGGGTCAACGCCTTGGAGCATCAGCATTTCTTTAAACGTGAGGCGCCTATTATATTTCATGCAGCACCCCGAAATCACCCACATAAATTGGTCCCTGTCGAGGGCGGGGCACGTGTCAGGATCGATCATCGCACTGCCAGTGAAACACTTGCTCTTCAAATCGACTACAAACATATGGTCAGCATGACGCTCGACTGGGATACCGTCGATACGCATCTTGGTAGTGAACCTGACTTTGAAGTGATCCAGGCGGCTCCTGAAAGTGTTGCCCAAGATGTTGGGCTCAGGCTCAATGTTATTGATGACGAGCTCATGCAACTTAAAGCCCTTCAAACGGACAGTATCGGGCGCCCTGGTAGGCAGCTCCGTTTTAAAATACGTGGCGTCGCGCCCGCAGAGGTAAATACTTCTGGCGGCGCTGTGGGAAGCCGAGATGACGCATGTCGACCGCCCAGGCCCAGCACTTAAACGATGCGGGAAGCTCAGCCGACAACACTGCAATGGCCTCATCGATGGCTGACTCCACATCTCCCACAAGTATACAATTGGCCATGGAATCACACTCGATACAGAAACCGTAGAACGTGTTGAGGGAGCGGGTGGCTTGGTCTATGATGCACCTCAACACCGATGAGAACTGCTGGGCCCTAGGATCAGTCCACTTGAGGCTTGCGTTCTCGCATTCGAGGAACTCGCAACTCGGCTTAGCACACACGAACATGACATTTGGCATACTGTCGAGCTCGACCTGTGGCACTGATATCAAACTGGGACTCGGGGGTGGGGGTGGGGCCGCATTGAAAACTGAAACCCACTGGAAACGCACTGGAAACTCATTGGAAACTTACTGGGCAGTTACCGCGGGTTCGGGTCTTATCATGGGCGACCTTCGTGAAATCACCGTCAGCAGGGCCAACGTGGATACGACTGTTGTCCCTCTTGTGCGCCCAGAAGATCTGTTGACGGAGCGACTCGTCGATCTCCCACGCGTGACTCACGGATGAGACGCCAACCTATTGGGCACCCCAATCTTGTTTTTTGTGCGTAATTGTTTGGCCCCAGCAACGCAAAAACCGTGTGATGAGTGTTGAATTGCAGGTTTTTCACATGGATTAATGTCGGGGGTGACGGGGCATGGCACGAGGGCACGCGGGGAGACGGCGTGAGAGGAGGGGAGATGAGGGGAGACGAGAGAGGGGGTATGAGAAGGGGGTGGGAGGATAGATTTAAAAGGGGGAAGGCATGTGCGCGTCGTTGTTATACCCCCTGGTCGTTCCAAACCTACCACCTCCCGAAGAGTGAGGAGCGGCGTCTCCAGCCCGCAGAACGCTGATATCATGACGAACGGTTTGAGCCGCAGGGCGTCGAGGGAATTGCCGAGGATGTCTCTGGCAACGTCCTGTCGAGAACTGGTCTCAAAGATGGGGGTCGGGGGTCGGCGGGGAAGGTAGCGCAAGCATTACCCTAAGATAGTGCAACACACTGGGCCTCAGTGGGGCTGTGCGAGCGCCGTGGGCCTACATGCGTATGGTATGTGTGCATGTCTGTGTATGTGTGTGATGGGTGGGTCCTGCCACTCGGCATCAATCGGCTCGGGCGACTCGCATCGCGCCGCGCTTGCTGCAGACGAGAGGGCGTCGGCCTTGCGTTTGCTGGCCATAGTAGTGTCGATCGGCAAAGGTCAACGCCAAGATGCCCTCGTGCCCGAAAGGGCTGCGGACGCTGCAAGAGATCAGCACATAGAGACTCGGATGGTGCGAGCAACGCACGGCAACACGATTTGCACAGGCAGGCTCTCAGTATCCCCCGTTCCTCATTGTTCCTCCTCCTTCATCCTCCCTCTCCTCCTCCTCAACGTCCCTCCCCTGCATCCCCTCCTCCTCCTCATTCTCCTCCTCCTCGTCATCCTCACCCCCCTCCTCATCGTCCGCCTACTCCCCATCACCATCATCATATCCCCCGCCTCCGAATGATGAATGCGGTGAGGATGCTTACAAAACTGCCCACGCGCTACTCTTCTCTACAATCGGTAGAAGTCGGAGGCGATTAAAAATCGACTCCTCCCAGACATGCCGATGGCATACGTTGGCGATCCTCGCCACGCACAAGTTTAACGATTCGTCGTGAAACGTTGAGTAGTACCTGGGGTTCCCGTATCGGGGAATCCGCAACGTTAAATGCACGAACAGGTGGTCTTTTGGTTTAAATTCAGGCGCAGCCACCGACATCAACGTCAAGTGGCGGATGCAACAGTCCAGCAACCGTTGGCAGTCTTCGCGTGACACTACACGCGGAGCGCTACGAATCACGTCCATATAGTCAATCAACGCTTGCCCAGCACCCTCTAGCGTCTCTAGCGTGTCGCCCTCTATCTTGTGCTTGTTGACACGACAGAAGTCCACGGCCCACGTCGTTAACACCCCTGTCTCGGCGGCTTTAGTTTTTAGTTCTGGTGCATCGCGGGTCCCGATCATCTTTGGGGTTAGATGACCCAGTTGGTAGCTTAAGTCGACGTTGTTCTCCCTGCACCAGGCCTTGTAGTCACTGAATATGCGGGCGCAGCATTCGCCCTTGATTACATCGTGTCCACCAATGATGTTCCACACGTTGTCGTTTATTGTCGACCAGATAACCGCTGGGACATACCGATGCATCACTCCCAAGTACAATGTGTGAAGGGTGTCGACGTGCAGTGCGGTATCTGGCACAACCCCAAGCTCGTCGCAGAAAATTGGGTTGCGTCGCAGTGCAGAGCAAAGCTGCCTGCCTCTGTCGTCGACCCGTCTGCGCCAGAACTTCACTTGAATAGGAAGCTCGACAGTTTCAAATTTACCTACGTCGAAAAGGCCCATGCACGGATCAAGGCGGTCCCCTTTTTGAAGCCCCAGGGCCGGAATTGGATGCGCGAGAATTCTGCCGAATGCGTTCTTCCGCCTGTCAAAATGCAGACCACCAGTTTCCAGAATCAAAGTTCTTACAGAGTCGTCCGATACGTCGACCGCAATCTCGCACGAGGCACATTCATCGGTGTATGTCAACGTGGGCTCGTCCCAACCGTGCCCATCCAGAGTAATGTCGGAAAACTCGTGCAGCCTGGTGTCGAACATGCGCAGCACATCGGAGCTGTGGCAAGGTTTTGTTTCGATGGCGGTTTCCCCTGCACGGGCGTGGCGACGAGGTCTGACCTCTCACCCCCCCCCTTCAAAAAAACACTACACAAGCCACAACAACTGATGTGCAAGCATGTTGGACACCCCGCTCCTTGACTGCGTAGCAGCACAGAAGATGCACGGTCTGTGTGTTGCATTCCAGGGTGCAAAACCAAATGTCGAGCAATATTCGCTCCAGTCGCCCTTGATCTGTACAAGGATGTATCTGGCATTCAACAATGGCGACTCGTGGGCCAGCGCTTTTAGTTTTGAGTCGTCGGCGAACGGTTCGCCTGTCCATGTGGTCAGCGGTCTGCGGCCGTCCGCGGCCGCGGACAGGCTCCACTTGATGAAGGAAAGTATTGGCCATATCGTACACCACCCCCTGCAGCCACATCTGCACATCTCCCGCTTAGACACACAACCAATGTAGTGCCTCTTGTTCGTCTGTAAGTTGTAGATGGTGAACAGCGTCAGACTGTCGGAACGGCTCGGGCCAATGGCCCGTGTAAATTTGACGCCGTCAACGTATGTGGCAAGAGGGTAGCATGTTCGGTCGTCATCTGCGCGATGGCGGTGCGGATGGTGCCTGTAGTTCTCCGTCCACTCTGCAACGGGTGGCGGAGGTATGTCGCCACGTGTTGCAAGCAATGCATTACGCTCAGCTTCCAGCAACTCGTGTGGGGGGGCGAAGGGCACAAGTTTGGTGTCGCGAGCGTTTCTGATATGCATTGGAAGCTTTAGCATGCACATCTCAGGAGCCGCAGGCGACTGCGGTAGCACAGTCTTGAGGTGTCGATTGTACGTCCCCGTCGGCTTTCCTGGTGGAAACGCAAACCTCTTCAGATCGGCCCCTGACGAACCAGACTGCACGGCCAGCCAGCAAGTGATACACAAGCTCTTTGCCGTCATCGTGCCCATAGCATACTGTAGCAGTAGGTGGTCAGCGAGTTCGGCACCTCGCTCCTCGCGAACGCGAGCTGTGGCGTCGTCTTGACGTCGCCATTCTGACTCTTCCCAGCTGAATCTCTTGGAAGGACGCTGGGATGGATCCCACGACGCCTGTCGGCGTCGACTCATGTGGACAGTGGATTCACAAACACATTGTGCCAAAACGGCAGGCTATAAGCAACGGTGATGATGATAATGATGATGATGATGCTGCTGCTGATGATGATGATGATGATGATGATGATCATGCTGCTGATGATGATGATCATGATGATGATGATGATGATGATGATGATGGCGGTGATTGTTAACCGTGTCATAACCATGCCAATGACGAATGTGGGTGACGATGTGGTGAGTTAATATGTATGTTATTTCGTGACGGTGCTGGTATGAGATTGTGTTCGTGTTTTGACACGGTGTCGATAACAATGAGACCCATCGACGTGTGCATATCAACCCATTTGTGGTCATATGTTGCGCGATGGTGGGTTGAAGGGGCAGGCGTTCGGTGGGATTGGGGCCATGGAGTTGATAATCCATCCTCAGTGCAGCACCCCTCATGACATGATCTCCCCCTTTTGAGGGGGGGGGGCGGATTCGACCACGATATTATCAAACCGAGAGGAGCTGCAACGCACGGGGCGGCGCGAGGGCGCGAGGGCGCGCCTGTGGGCGTGGCGTAGGCGGAGATGTGGCAGCACGGGGCGAGAGAGCACGGGGCGAGAGAGCACTCCAGCTTGCTAGTTACGTCCATCCTTCCCTCAGTCTCGTCACCGATCCCTCCCTCCTGGCCAATCCCCCCTCTCGTCATCTTTGCGACCCGTCCCTCCCTCCATCCCCTGTTCCTCTCGATCATGTTCGTCGCATTTCACCTCAATGTTCCTGTGCCCCGTCCTCCTTCCCACTTCTCTCCCTGCTCCTCCATCCCTCTAGCCCGTCACGCAAACTTCCGCAGTGACATTCTGATCCATCCATCCTCAGTTCCTCCTACTCCCTCAGCTCCCCCCTCCATCTATCCAGGGATAGTGACGTCTGGGACGGGGAGGTGTGAGAACGTGGCAGGCGGAGGACAGATCCCAGGATCCAGGATTTTCGTTTGCAATGCGTTTGCGCTATCTCCGAGCGTGGAAGCAGGAGAGAAACCATCACAGCACACGTCCGCGCACAAAAAAACCTACAACTCGAGAGTGCCGAAACCAGGCCAAACTGACTGGAAATTTACCGGAAACTTACCGGAAACTTACCGGAAACTTACCGGCTATTTCTCGATACATTCGCCATTTCTGGAAACTGACTGGAAACTGACTGGAAACTGACTGGAAACTTACCGCAAACTGGACACAAACTGGACAGGCACTTGGCGAACGAAATCGTTACACCACGCCAGAAATTCAGTATGCCCGACGGCAAACCTCAGATATCGTGGCACCGAACCGTCAAGTGTGAGATGGACGCCATCCTGGAAGAGACGATCCCCGCACGTTCTGAGCGACGAGCCTCTCGGACCAATTCCTGGGAGCGAGGCTTCCTCAGACTCTTCAATCAGCAGCGTACGAGCCACCCCAACGACACTCACCAGCATCTGGCCGAGCTGATGTCGAAGGCAGGCGTGTTAAACGTGCCACATGTCTACAATGGAGCTTGATTGCGAGCGGCCCACGGGGCAGTGGCACATATTATCGATCTCACCCAATCTGATGGGACAAAGCCAGCAGAGGACCGATAATACACCACAACCCCTACGATAAAGCACAGAACAGACCTCGCAAGAGTATCCAAAATCCCCTCCACATCCTGAGCATGCCTGTCCAGAACTAATCTCCACCCTCCCCATCATATTAATGCGTGGCGTTCGCACTGCCGCCACAACTAAGACCGCACATGCAGGATCACTCCTGGCTCGAGAGCTGCTGTGCGTTGAACTCCTCGAAGTCGTGGATGCGCTTGACGGCCCTGCCGAGCTTCTCCAAGTTCCCCTCGTGGTCTGCGCGCCGCGACAACGCCCTGTTCACGTCGTTCGGCTCGGTCGGGATGACCAGGGATTTGCCCTCCGTCATCGCAGCCTTGAACATTTCATCACTCTGAAGGTCGGCCTCGGTCTTCGAGATGATCGCCTCAAGCCTCTCGTTGAGCTGCGGGGTACTCGACGAAGCCATCGCATCTGTCCGCATGCGCTTCAGCAGGTTCTTCGCCTGGGAGATCTGCGCAAGGCCAGTCGCCATGCAATCGCTGGCGCGCTTCTTCAGGCCCTTCGCGGCAATGGGAGTCTGAGTCGTTACTTTCCTGGACTTACCTTTGGCCTTACCCTTCGCCTTCGGCTTCGCAGTTGGCACTACTGGCGTCGGTGGTGTCGCAGGTGGCGTTGGTGTGTGTGGTGATGGCGTCGGATGTGGCGTCGGAGGTTCCGTCTGGGCTGGCGTCGGAGCTGGCGAGATTGGCGTCGGAGCTGGCGAGGCTGGCGTCGGAGTTGGTGCAGCTGCAGATCCACTGGCTTGCGGCATGCGCTGCTCGTCGTTGAACTCTACCCTCATCGATTGCCACGTGGTGCCAGTGGTGACGTTGTCGGTCTCGCGCACGTACCTGAACTCCAGACGCTTTGAACGAGGATTAATCCTGATCCATCTGCCACCTTTGCTGATGGCGTCGAGGCAAATGTTCATAGCACCTCTCTGCACTGCGGGCGAACCCCAACCCCCTTGCGCAACGACGATCTGCTCGTAGTTCATCCACTCGCCGTGGATGGTCTCCTGCTCCGACCTCTCTGTGATCTTAGACTTCTTCTCCTATACGAGCGTCACCATCTATCGCCATCATCCCCTCTGCTCTTGGCCCAAGAGCAGGGGGGATGAGCGATGGTGGTAACGTTCGCTCCTGGTACTTGGCGAAGGACTGCCTGGCCCAGTTCTCGCGCTCCTGCTGCTTCGCCTTCCTGCTCATCTTGTCGTAGCTGTTCTTCTTCTCTGGGTTCGCAACCATCTCTCTCATGAAGCGCTTGCCGATGACCCCCTCGGCGGCCACATGGAACCCCTCTGCCGCGCACGCCTCCAACGCGTCGTCCTTGATTTTCTCGAGCCTCGATTTCTGAGTGTCATCGAGCGGTGTCTCATCTACTTCATCAGGGACCGAGCTCGGGAACCTCTCCTGGAACGCTTTCAGGGCCGTACTCTCGAAGGTGCTCTCGCTGCTGCCAGGTTCCTCTCGAGAATGGATACCAACATGCAAGTACACACGCACGCACTCCTGACGTCACTGGGGTCCCTGCCGACCCACATTGATGAACTCCTAAACCTAACGCCAGAACTATTGAACGCTATCTCCCACCACCAAACCGATTCAACATCTCGCTTCCGTCCGTACAAACACCATGCAGCACAGGCAGCGCGGTCCTCGGACGCAACTGACGGGCATTGGTCCAGCCGCCCATCCGGTGCGGCTGGTGCCATCCTGTGCGGCACGAAATCCAAGCAAGGTCACGATTGGGGGAGGATGAGGAGGAGGAGGATGAGGAGGATGAGGATGAGGATGATGAGGAGGAGGAGGCTGGACAGCAGCAGGTGGTGGGAGGGAGGAAGATGATGAGGAGTAGGCGTTGGATGGGGAGGGCGGGGTATTAGGCAGGACCAGGCGTACGGAGTCAACCTTAGCGGGACACGGGCAACGATGCATCGTGAGTATGGCGAGCGGGCGGGAGGAAGATGGGATGTGCTCGATGAAGGGGGTGAGCGAGAGAGAGGGAGCGCGAGAGAGATAGAGAGAGAGAGGGAATGCGAAGGGCGGACCGCACTGGGCTGGTGTTTCAAGCGCGCATGCCTGACTGTGCCGATCCTGCACGACACCGAAGCACAGGTGAGAGGAGCTCGGGCTAGGGGGCACGATAGGGTGGCATATCTGAGACAGAACTGCGAGACGTGGGGTTGGACTGCGAGGGTGACGGGTCGCCAGGCTGGCTCGATCGCGACCTTCGGTCGCGACCGATCGATCTCGTGCCATCGCCAGGCATCGCAACGACCAACAATTCCGTGCCAGCAGCTCATTCCTCCCCAGCGTGTCGCTCCGCTCATTGGATCTAGCTTCCCATTCACGTCGCCCTTTCCCGCCTAGTATACAACGCATCGCCCACCCAGTATCTCCCTCTCTCTCTCTCTCTCTCTCTATTTCTCTGCGTGCGTATCCTCCCCCCATCGCCCTCTCACTCTATCCCCCCACTGCCGTATCTATTTCCATATACATATCCCTGTTCCACCTCCCGTTTCAACTTGTAACTCCCTCCCATCCCTCAATCGGCAAGCTGGCTCAATCACTCCGACTCGCTCCAGACCGTCATGTCCTGCTGGGGCGCGGGTGCTGCATCCGCTTGCTGGACCATGGGCGCTGGAGCTGCGGACGCCGACGGCGCGCTCCCAGACGGCGCGGCGTCGGTCGGCTCTGCCGCGACGACCGCTGTCGAACCAACAGCAGCCGCAGCAGCTGGCTTCTTGAGAACTGGGACGGTGTCGGCAGCGGCGGCGGCGGGCCTCTTCTTGCACAGCGCCTCTGCGGTGCGGATGCCGATGTAGTCTGCTTTGAGCTTCACGGCCTCCTGCTTGGTGATCTCGCCGTTGCAGTACTTCTGCGCGATGATGTTCATCCAGCTCACGGCTGCGGCCCCCTTCTCATTGAGCGGCGAGTCGGCGGACACGAAGTTCTCCACGTTGATCTGCATGAATTGAGTCTCACCGTCGACCTTGATCGTGCAAAACCGCTGCCGCGGTCTGCCTTTCGGCGTGTCCCACCTGAAGCCCACGGTCACCTTCTTGCCATTCTGGTCCGTGCCGCTGAACGTGTCATGGCCATGCTTGGGGCCAGTCTTGGTGTCGTGCATGCTCGCGCAGAAGGTGCCGACCGTCGTCTCGGGGACCTGCCGCTTGACGCCGTCTGCGAACACCGCAAGCATCATGGACGCGGACGTGTGCTTCGGCGGCGGCACCATCTCGACGGCGTACTCGCGGTGTGCTGCCCCTGTCCTGCCCGCTGGCAAGCGCCACGCGAGCTTGTGCACGTTGTCGCAACCGCACGTGTAGTCAGCCGCCACGGGCGTCTTCTGCGCGGACTTGGCGGCCTCGTCGTCGGCGTCCACTTCTTCGTCGACCTCACGTGGTTCCTCCTCGCCACCCTCCTCGTCGTTGCCCTCGTCGTCGGGCGGGCAGTCCTCCTCGTCGGCATCGCCGCCGTCGGGCTCGTCTCCGCTGCCACCGTCAGCACCACCAGCTGCCAACGGCGGGATGCCTAAGTCTCGAAACCATTGCGGGGCCTTATCCTTCTTGATGCGCATCTGCTGCACGTGGCGAAGGATGGTGCGCAGCCTCAGCGCCATCTCCTCCTGCCACTCCTCGAGTTCCTGGCCCGACAAGTCGAACGGTCGCCCATTCTGCAACATACCGAGGACCACGATGAGCTCCGACTTGTCAATCGTCAGGCTCGGCACCACCATCGCGATCTTCTTGATCAGCTTGGCCTGTCGCTCGATCTCTGGCCGCCGCAGCGGCGACCTCCTCTCCTTGGTGCCGTACGCCAAAAAGTTCGGCTTCGTGATCACGCTGCCCATGGCGTCTATGAGACGCTGCACCCTCGATGCCGAGGGCTTGCGCCGTGGCGCCATGCTAGCGCTCGGGGCTGGGCACCGCGAGCGCTCGTGCACAAAAATGGCTATGGGCATCGCACGACGGTCGAGAACCGCACCTGAAACAACTCCATCTTGCCCCCTCCATCTTCTTACCATTCCTACCTCGTTCGCTATGGCCCCCATTTACCCCTCCAGCTTCGTCGTAGATCGTACCGTCGGATGGCCATCGCAATCGTGATCGGCACCACCGCCCGTCATCATAGTTACCGTCACCACCACCATCATCATCGTCCTCTCATTCATGCCCACATCCATCATCGTCGGTATGAGGAGGAGGAGGAGGAGGAGGAGGAGGAGCAGGAGGAGGAGGAGGAGGACGAGGGTGATCAGGAGGATGATGATGAGGAGGATCGGGAGGAGGAACCATACGATGAGGATGGGGAGACGGTGGCCCTGCTAACGATCGCTACTCCACCTCATCATCATCATCATCATCGTCCCCTCCCTCCTCGTCATCATCCTCCTCCTCATCCTCATCCTCATCCTCCTCCTCCGCCTCCTCTGCATCCGCCTCATCCGCCTCATCACCATCCCCGTCCCTCCTCCTCATCCTCTTCCTCCTCCTCATCCTCCTCCTCCTCCTCATCCTCCTCCTCCTCCTCCGCCTCCTCATCCTTCTCCTCGGCCCCCACCTCCTCCTCATCCCCTCTCATCCTTCTCATCATCATCATCATCATCATCTCATCCCTGCGGCGGCGGGCGATCCTCGGGCTGGTCGCGAGCATGTGCAGCAGCTGCAGCCATCGTCTAGGCGCGCGGAGGTGGGGGGCGGACTGGAAACTGACTGGAAACTGACTGGAAACTGACTGGAAACTGACTGGACCTGGAAACTGACTGGAAACTGACTGGAAACTGATTGGAAACTGACTGGAAACTGACTGGAAACGGAAACTGACTGGAAACTGACTGGAAACTGACTGGAAACTTACCGCAAACTGGACACGCGGTTTGGGGTGTATATATGGTCTGACCTGGTCTGTCCGCCTGTCTCTTCCTCTTCCTCTTCCTCTTCCTCCTCCTCATCCTCCTCCTCCCCCTCCTCCGCATCACCGTTATCATCATCACTGTCCTCCCCCGCCCCTCCTAATCATCATAGGCTTCACTTCCTTGCCGTCAGCCATGATCTTATCCTCAACACCCCGCCCTACTCGTCCAACTCGTCCGCATCGTCCTCCTCGACCTCTTCCCCTAACCCATCCGCGCGCATCCCGCGGCGTCCGAGCCTCCAACGGATGCTGGTCTGGAAGCTCTGCAGCCTGGGCTGCCGCTGGGCTCTGTCAATCCTCCTCCTCCTCCTCCTCCTCCTCCTTATCGTCCTCATCCTGGTCATCCTCATCCTTATCCCTCCCTCCTCCTCCGCCTCATCGTCATCCTCCTCATCCTCATCATCCTCGTCATCCCTCCCTCCCTCTAACCATCCTTCCCTCCACAACATTCGATGCCTCATCCTCCTCATCCTCCTCATATTCCTCTTGACCCATCCGCCTGACAGTCGTTCCTCATCGCCTCCGATTCGTCAGCCTGGGTCGCCGCCGCCTCGCTCGCCCCGTCGCCGCCTGCACTATCGGCGACGACGATGGGCTGGTACGGAGCAGGCACCGTCGGAACAGGCACCGTCGGAAGAGGAGGAGACGGAGGAGGAGGACGAGGAGGGATGGAGACGGAGGATGAGGGTGGGGGAGGAGGAGGAGGAGGAGGAGGAGGAGGAGGAGGAGGAGGAGGAGGAGGAGGGGGATCATATGAGAAAGAAGACGGGCTTTCGGGACGACGGACGGACGGACGAGATGATGGGAGGATGTAGGACGAGGTTGAATAGGGCCTCGGCGGCAGGGGGCTCAGCAACAACATCAGGGGGGCCAACAGCAGGGGCCTCGGCGGCAGAGGGCTCCAGCGGCTTGCTGGTGACCAGAAGCCTGCTCTGCCGTTGGGCCTGCTGCAACGGGCCGATGGGGGAGGAGGAGGAGGACGACGATGAGGAGGAAGACGATGACGATGAAGAGGGGTAGGACACGGAGGAGGAAAGCGAGACGGATGATGAGGCGGCGGAGGTGGTGAAGGCGGGGGAGGACAACGACGATGGCGATTGGGAGCATGGAGAACGAATGGGGGAAGGTCACAACATAGCAAGCCTGCGGGCGCGGGGCTGACGCCATGCTCCGCACCATGGCGGCCCGAAGCGCCATCGCGCGACACAGGTCGAGGAGGTTGGGGATACCTGGGCCTCGACGCTTCGGTTGCGAGCGTATCGGCGGACGGGGGGTGGGGCAACGGACAGAACCGAGGCGACTGACACGTACGAGAGGGTTTTGCATGTGAGTAGCAATTCATACCCGCCGTGCCACACAATGCACGCACTCCCAGGCATGTGATTGCATAACTGTATGTGTCGAATATTGTGTTCGATGCATTCTTTCAATACACACATACGAATTGGAAATTTTACGTTTTGTTGGAAATTTTACTTAAGTTGGAAATTTAAGTTGGGTTGGAAATTATTTCCTCCGTTTGGAAATAAAGCGCCTCTGGGTCGTGCAGAACGACGAACCCGGGACCGGTCCAGCCGTCTCGGCGCCTGCCCAGGGCATCGGCTCGCGAGGAAGTACGGGGCATGTGTCTCCACGCGAAAACCCACTGACCGGGGGTAAACGCCCTGGGCACGGGGGCCCTGGCCTTGGTCGCCCGGCTGATCTGGTCCCGGGCCGCGACTTCGATGGCCAGGCGCCGGGCAGCGTCGCGAACCTTCTGCGAGCGCGCAAACTCCGCGCCAGCCTCGTCTTGTTCCGAGAAAGGCCTGGAAACGTCCTGCCACCCTGGGAGACCCCGGCTGTCGTCTGACAGGAGGTCGTGGGGGAGGCGAGGGTTCTCGCCAAAGACGTGTTGGAGGGGGCTGAACCCCCCTCGATGCCAGAAACGATTTTTATGCGCCACAAGTTCTGACACCAGCTCGTCGAGCTCATCCAGCGTGGCTGGGAGGGCGGACCCAGACTCGATCTCGGCGTTCAGCCGCTCTTTCACCCATCCTCCGTGGCGTTCCACGCGACCGTTCTGCCATGGTGAGTCAGCATCGCACACGTGGTGAAGGATCCCCCATTGTTCGGTCCCCCGGGCAAAACGCGCGGCGAATTCTGATCCGCCGTCAGACAGAAGAAAGTGGGGGGCTCCGAAAGGCCGAATCCAGCAGTGGACGAAGGCTCGCCAGACCGTCGCTGCTCGGGCGTCGGCGACCCTGGCACATACCTGCAAGTTCGAGCCGTGGTCGACCACGTTCATAAATGACAGGGTGGTTCCTTGAAACTCGACATGGAACAAGTCTATGCCAACGATGTGATTGAAGCGAAACGTTCGAGGCAAGGCCACGCGCCTGTGGATGCCACTGCGGGCCCTATCGGCGCACTCGGAGCACCTAAAATGGTCCCGGATCCAGGCCAGCACGTGCCTTTTAACCCCCCCGGCACGCAAAACTCTGAAAAACTTCCTATTTTCGGGGTGGCCCATGTTCACGTGTATATTGTAGGCCAGACGTTTCTCTTCTTCGGGCGGCTCGACCTCCTGGACAGGACGAGAGACCTTGGGGGCCGGCCTGGTCTCAGGCTCATCCTCGTCACTGCCTTCCGACTCGGCTTCCTCGCCCTCTCCCGCATCCTCGGGAAAGTTGCCTTCCGCCAGTTCCGCCCAGGTAGGAGTCTTACTGCGAGAAGCCCCACTCCAGTGCTCGGCAACCGCTCGGGCGACCTTTCGCACCAGCGGTCTGGGATATCGGCCGGCCTTGGTCGTAACGTGGCCCCCTTCCAGTAGTGCGTGGGAGTGCCCGCCGGTGCACAAATGACCGTCGAGGTCGTGAAGCACCTGCGGGTGATTGGATAGAAGGCCGGTTGGTTTCTTATTCAGTCCGCGGCCGTCTACGCTGAGACCCAAAGAACACATGTCGACCCTAAGACGGCGGACCCCCTCTAGCCCGCTGATGAGCCTCACGGCCCGAGTCCCCCATGAAGATGCATACAGTGGATGCTCGAAGACAAAGAAGCGTCCCTTATTATGCTGGTAGAGCGCAATCTCCATGCATAGAGCGAGATCGCGAAGGCCGGCCTCGATCGTGCGCCTCCAGACCGCGGGATCGACCTCGTGCCGATTGAGACGGTTGATCGCTGAGAAAGCCCGACATTCTGGACGCAGCCAGATAGTCTCGGGCTCCTCCGCCTCTATCTGTCGCCAGAGACGTCTCACTTCCGAGGGCTTCGAGGCGCCCCACCCAGTCTTAAGGTCCCAGCTGGACTCCGGAGCCACTGGGGCCCCAAGCTTGGCCACGTCAGGGGCCATCCTCGGAGGCGAGAAGACCTCCATGAACGCCGTCTTGGAACGTCCTCGGATAACAGTCCTGGCATCGGCTTGAAACGACTCCCCTAAGCCTTCACGCGCTCGGCCCTCCAGGGCCCCACGAACCCGACGACCGCATGACACCTTATGGTCATCATTAAATCTGTCCCCGTCGAGCCAAAAGGCCTCAGGCATGACTTCCTCACCCCGGGATGATGGGTTCCGATGTGATGGATGGCAGGGAGGAGGAAGACCCGGGGGAAGCCCGGGAAATGAGTGGGGAACCGAGAGAGGAGAGGCGGAGAGAGAAGGAGGGGCAGCAGCAGCAGCACCGTCAGAGGTCTTACTTCTTGGTGCCCCCTCGTTGACGGAGGGTGCTGGTACTGGCGCGGCACAGCTGCACTGCATAAAACAGAGAGACAGGCCTAGGCTGCGAGATCCTTCTTTCCTCAAAGAAGGTTCTCCGGATCGCCGATCACCTCCCAGGAGTCTTGCTCGAGCTGGTTCTCGGGCTGCTCCGGTATCGGTGGAAGGGGCCACCATTGCTGCTGACTCATGGCGGGCTCTGAGGGCGTTGTCGTAGGTGTCGTGTCCTGGTCCCCGCTGCTCACGTCGGAGAGCTCGATCTCGGAGTCTCCGCTGGCGAGAGGCAGCGTCGTAGTAGACGGCGGTGGCCCACCTCCCTGGAGGCCCTGGTGAGGTGCCCCGGGCCCTCCAGAGCCTGGTGATCCGCCGCTGCCGCTGGCTCCGGTGTGACCGGCCTGACCGCCCACCCAGGGGTCTTCCTGGACCGCGCCACCAGGCGTCGACAGGAGGCCGTGTTGCTGAAGTAGAGCTGCGACACCCTGGCCGATCTGCTGAAGCATGAATCCGAGTTGTCCGATGCCTTGCTCTGCGTTGAGGAGACGGTCCTCGATCGTGTCGAGCTTCTCGCCGAAGTCCTCGAAACTTGAGAGCGTCCTCGAAATGGAGACAAGCTGCTGATGAATCTGCTGAAGGCCCTCCTGCGTCTGGGTGGGCGCGCTCCGTGCATTGTTGACCGTCTCGATCATCTGGTCCAACACAGCTTGGACCCGCCCGAACGCTCGGATCCCGTCCGGAATCTCGTGAAGCTGCCAGTGGAGGTTCTGCAATAATGCGCCCATGCTGTTGATCGTCGACAGCGCTGCGCCACCCTCGCGGAACCCTGGGTCGTTCTGGAGCATCTCGACCGCACGACGAGCTGATGCCGCCGCCGAGCGAGCCGCCTCTGCGGCGGACTGCAATCCAAACCAAGCGAGTGTTGCACAGGGAGCACTTGGATCCGGAACCGTGCTGGTTCCCATAGTATCGGATGGCGGACTCCGGGTGGTCGCAATCGACCCCTGCCACAGCTGGTGGAGGCTTCACTGGAGGCGGCGGCTTCGGCGGAGGCTTGACTGCGGCCGGTCCGGACAGTGTCCCCGGACGACCAAACCCGAACACCTCTTGCGAATGCGTGAAGGTCTGACCTGAGGGATCGGGCGGCCCGCCTAAGGCCCCGGGCGTTCCTGCCGGAGCGGCCGCGGTGCCCATCATCCTGGGAGGCGGCTTCACCGGCGGCTGCCGTGGCTGAGGCGCCGCGGGAGTGCCGCCTGTCGTCTGTCCGGTCGTCTGCGTCATCGTCTGGCGACCCGCTGGGCGCCCGCCGTCCACCTGCATAAGATCGGGCGGCGGCCCGTGGGGGAGCGGAGGCCGCGCGCTCCCGCTCGATGAAGACGCCACGCCAGCTGATGGGGGCGTCTGCGCTTGTTGATCGGCAGCGGCCTCTGCAACTGCTTGAGCTGCTGCCGCCTCCATCTGCGCCTGCGCTGCGGCCACCGACGGGTCGGCTGGGTCGTCCCAGATGTACCCGTCTGAGTCCGGCTCTCCTGGAGCCCTCTCGCCTCTGATGCGCGCCTGACCAGCCCTCAGGAAGGCCTGCGTCGCATCGGCCGCCCTCGGGGGATTGCCCTTCGAGCTCTTGCCGCCGAGAGCCGCGAGCACCAGTATCGCCGCCAGGGTCCCCTGGAGCAGCAGCATCGCTCGGACCTGAACTGATTCCGAGAAACAGACGTGAAAGCCAAACTGGAAAGCTAGCTAAGCTTGAGCCGAGGTGGTTTGCGCTGACGATAACTCCAATGCCGATGGTGACTCCGACCTGAGGCCCTCGGCCCCCCGAAACTCTCGTGCTCGAAGTATCCTTGACCTTAGCTTGACTACCGGATCTGAGGCCCTGGGATCTCCTAAATGAGGCTGACTGACCTCGCGGCTCACAGATCTCCCCCCGCTCATCGGAGGTCTCCGGCCCTAAGACGACCCGGCTCCTGATCTTCGTCTCCCTGGCCCTCTGAGTCCCCGGACTTGTGCTCTGGATCCTGGTCCTGGTTCCGGAGCCTCTTGAGCCCCTCGGCCCCCTGGCCGTTCGCATAAGCAACCGCAGGAGGACGAGGAAGAAGAGGATGTAGGCAGAGACCGTTCCCATGTCGGACATCTGCTGCGGCGGTCCGGCCGCCGGCCGAAACGAGTCGGGCCGAAGAAAAGGGTACTTGTCCAGGGCTGCTTGAGGAACCTCGGGTTCCGTCAGCTGGCAAACTACCTCGACCAGCCGATGTCCCGACCCGAGACGCGTGAGCGGAACACTCCGGCCCAGACGTTCTAGTTGCAAGGTATTGCGAGGCAGGTCGATAACTGACCCGAGGTACTCTAGTAGGTTGACGCTCAAGATGTGCGGAACGTTGTCCGCCAGGACCGTAGTCTCGATGACGCCCAGGACCTGGCCCAGGCAGAGAGGGAAGAGCACCGCATTGATGGCGCGAGCAGCTCCCCCCACACCGTGAGCAGCCTTCGACGGTCGCATGCTCTCGGGGATCTCGACATGCTGGAGGCCCACCCCTGCGAGCGCCTGAGATTCACGATTGAGGGCCGCGACGCCGACCAGGTCGCTTCCGGCCCCCGGATCCACCAGCGCCTGGGTGGCTGTCGTGGCGAGCAGGACCATGGACTGGTCGGCTTCCGGCTCGCTCTTCTCCAGCAGAGCGCAGGGGGCCACGAACTCGCTGCCGCTGCCGCCGCCCACGACCCCGTCGAACAGGTAAGCGGCGACACGACGATCACCTCCTCGCTGTCCCTGACCTTGAGCACGGTTGTCCTTGGGACCGCCACGCCCCGGGCACTCGCGGTGCCAGCGCCCCTTCTCCTTGCAGATGCTGCAGCGCGTGACCTTCCCTGAGGTCTCATCCGGCTAAAATATAGCTGTCTTTCGCTACGGCTAAAAAAAAGCTGCCACAGCTATTTTTTAGCTGTGTACTTACATATGCTATGTAAAGCAGCATTTACACATATATACACATATATTCGACCGACAACTTAATACCTAACGAATTTGTGCATATGATATATTGCAACAGATGAAATTCATCAAATAATATCATCCCTCTCTCTCACACACGTAAATATGAATGCATATACACACTACACACACGCACCTGCTGCAGCATGCAGCTTTTGAAAGCGAGCCGACCTCCATCCAGATATATGTTGGGTCCTGGTCTCCACGGGGCGTGCCCAGAGAGGGGAATGCGAGCGGTGCTTGGAGCGATGGCTAAGTGGCGGTGCGTTTGGCGCCGCCACTGGGCCACCCGCGGGCCGTTTGCAATTTCGTCTCTGGGTTGCCTCGGAGTGGAGCCCAGGGGGGCGTCTAGGTGCACAGAGTCTTGGGTGGGAGTCTAGGGATCAGGAGTCTTGGGCGGGAGTCTAGGGACCAGGAGTCTTGGGCGGGAGTCTAGGGACCAGGAGTCTAGGGCGGGCGTCTAGGCACAGGGAGTCTGTGTGGGTAGTCTAGGGCGGGAGTCTAGGGCTAGGGGTCTAGGGCGGGCGTCTAGGGACAATGCGTCAGTCTAGGGCAGGTGGTCTAGTTGAATAGCCTATGGCGTTGATATCTATGAGGACGCCTGTCCGATCACACTGTGTATCATGCCGCAGTTCTGGGTCAAGGCATGGCCTCTGGAGGGAAGAGGTCGGCGTCGTCCGCCTCCCGCGACGGCCTCCAGGCCATCGCCAAGCGCCACATCACAGTTCCAGATGGTGTGAACGGTGCCAAGTACACCACGAAGTTGGATGGCCCGCTCAACAGCACAGCGATCACCGCTGTGCGAGACATGCTCATCGAGATCCGAGCGTTGTCGCCGCATGGCGGCATCCAGCAGTCCATGCTCGCCGAGGCGCTCGCAGCGCACGGCAAGTCAATGGAGAGAGAGTGGCACCTCGGTCCCGAGGTGATGGCATGGGCAGAAGACGTTGCCAAGAGCATCCGCGCGATGTTGCGGCACGTTGCGACCGCGACGTGCAGGCCAGACCGGGTGCCGAGCTGGGCCGCCGTCTTCGTTGAGGACATGGGCCTTCCAACCCATCATCGCACCATCCTCACACCCCCGTCTCCACGCCTCCCCCGCACAGTGGGGGGGCGAGGAGGACGAGGACGATGATGCTGATGATGATGATGATGATGATGATGATGATGATGACAGTGATGATGATGCTGATGATGTTGGTTTTGATGCTGGTGATGATGCTGATGATGATGATGATGCTGATGCTGATGATGATGGTGGTTATGCCGATGGTGGTGATGGCGATGTTGATTGTGATGATGATGATGATGATGATGATGATGAGGATGGTGTTGATGATGGTGACGATGATGCTGGTGGTAACGGTGATGATGGTGCTGGTGACGATGTTGATGCATGTCGAGCCCGATCCAGCAGGACTCGGATGGTGCTGCTGTCGGGGACGGTCGTGATGACGAACGTGATGTGGTGGGTGGCGGTGCTGCGACGGACCAGCGGGTTGAAACGCTGGACGGTCCGAACTCCAGGTATCAATGCAGCGCCAACGGGGTGTCAATGCATGCGTTGACACCCCGTTGACGCTGCGTTGACGGTTGGCGCTTCGTGTGCTGGCACCCGTCACTTCCCTCACTGATTCAATCTCGCACGCCTCGTCATTGTGTCTCGCGTGTCGTGCCGATCTATCCATCCCTCTGTAGATACGTGCATATCTTGAGGTCATGTAGCACTCATGTCTTTCATAGTCCTGTATATACACCTGTCTCCCTCCCCATATCTTTCAACATGGTTGTGCACATACGCATATACGTGTGAAGAAATACATGCGTGGTCACTCCCATCCTGCATTCCGCCACCTCGATAGGACTCGACTGCCGACAAGACGTGGACGCACGGCATTGCCGCGGACATGCAGGTGGACGCACTCATCCAAAGCAACCGATTCAGCTCATCATCCCCCTGCTCCTCCTGCTCATCGTTCGCTCCATTCGTTGCTCTGCCAATCGTATCCTTCATCGTTCAGTCCCGTCCCATGGATCACCTGGTGGTCAACACCACGCCCACATCACCCTCTGCCGTAATCCTCCTGTCGTGATCGGCATGCCTCCTTTTCGTAATGACCCTCCTCGTCGGCAGACCCACCTATCGCACCCGTTTCGACCTCCATTCCTAATCGCTCTCCTTCTCGTCGCCTTCCTCCCCTCAACGTCCGTATCACTATATTCATTGCCTCCGCCTCGACTTGTCGTCGTCATCGCCATCTCCGCCGCCGTTCCCGCCTGTTTGCGGCTCTCGGTAGGTGGCGTGGCGCACGCGCAGGACGAAGCCGGACGGGCGCATGGAGTACGCCAAGGCCATGACGAAGATGACGGATGCCGACGGCGTCGGGTACACTGTCGCGAAGTGGTCCGACGGTGACGCGTGGAGGGTGCCCGACGACCTCGGGCTGAACGACGGGCCTAAGCAGAGGTCCGAGGACGGCGTCATCTGGGAGGGCCACGCGCCAGACGACGCGAACTACAGGATCGTGCTGAAGAAGGTGAACAAAGTCAGCACCAGCTGGCTGGTCTTGTGGCATCCGCGGGCTGGTCAACGCGACGAGCAGAAGTGCCAGCTCATGGGGTACGCGTCCGAGGAGGCGGCGAAGGTGTGGATGATCAGCGCTGCCAAGCGCTTGCTGTCAGGAGAGATCGACAAGCCGCAGATGGAGGCAGAAAAACGAGAGTGGCTTTCTACTAACGGCCTGGCGGTGAGGAAAAAAACCAAGTGGTCAGACGAAGATCCTCAAGAGGCCAGCGGCATCCACGAGCATGCCAACTCCCAAGAAGCCGAAGGGGACGTCGGACGACGACATCGGGGAGCCCGAGGAGCACGCGGCGGACGAGGAGGGCGACGAGGACGGCTCCACCAAGGAGGAGAAGCTGGACGTCAACGAGGACGAGGAGGAGGAGGACGAGGCCAATGACGAGGTGGATGACGAGGACGCGGAGCCAGAGCAGCAGCTGGCCGAGGCCATCAGGCGCAAGCCGAGGCCAGCGGCGAGTACGCAGCCCGAGGTGATGAAGCGCCCAGCCGCAGTGACAGCGTCTGCGCCGCCTCCGCCGTCGTCGCCGCAGCAGGCGACGCCAGGGGGAGTGCCAGCCATGCCGCAGATTCCAGATTTTTTGTTTGATTGATGGGCGCTCCGTCGAGCTCGCAGCCATACAGCACTGCTGCCACACATGATCGCATGACAGATGCAGCTGGCAGCGTTTGCTCGACTTGCCCAGAGCTCAGAACATCTGATTGTGAATGTACAATTCGCTGGTGCGAACCTTCATCATCCGTCGAGGCTGCCTGCGCACCGAGAGCCGAGAGCTGAGTTTCGCCGAGAGCTGATTTCCGCCGAGAGCTGAATCACCGAGAGCTGAATTCGCCACCCCGCCGAGAGCTGAATTTCGCCGAGAGCTGATTTAGCTGGGCACAGCAGCTGAGCGTCGCCGAGAGCTCAATCGCCACCCCGCCGAACCCCCGAACGCCCGAACGTCCGAAAGATCGCCTAGGGGAAATTGACATTCGTCATCTTCCTCCTCCTCCGCCTCGTCAGCATCATCAGCATCGTCGTCATCAACATCATCACCCTCATCCTCGCCATCTTCCTCGAGATCCCAAATGGTTACTCTGTCTCCTCTTTCTCATAGCCCGACTCCCCGCCCTCCTCCTCTACTCCCGTTCATCATCATCCCCCCTCATCCTTATCCTCCTCCACCTCCACCCACATATTGGGGGTCACCCGCAGCAGCGATGCCCAAGAGGGAGGGCCCTGAGGGGTCCGTGCAGTGGGGACAGACTCCACCGAACTGGCTTCGCATGACGACCATCGGACAGGTGATTTCTCGCGGCGCCGCCGCCGCCGAGAAGAACGACGTGGAGGACATGCGGGGGGAACAGCAGCAACACCAACACCGACAACAACAAACGCATCACGAACCTCAACATTACCAGCAACAACGGCAGTCGCACCACCAACAACAACAAAACCAACAACAACAACGATAACAACAACATGAATACCAATGAAACCACCACCCATAACCACAACCACACCAATATCAACAGCAACACCAACAGCACAAACAACAACATCAACACCAACATCAACACCAACAACAACACCACCGACAACAACACCAACAACAACAGCACCACCAACAACAACCACCACAACACCATCTCACATCTGGCCCTGGGACTCCGAGCGCACGCACGCGTGGACCCTCCCCGCCGATGCGCGTGCCCACCCCCGCCCCCCCTATGGTCGACGAAGATCGGCACCCCCTTGTTTTCCTGCGGGTCGGGCAATGTGCGACTGGGCCTCAATAGATCAGAGCTCGGATGAGGATGGGATGAGGAAAACAACAAACATAATCAGGAGGAAGGGACTCGAGAGAGACGGGAGGGACCAACAGATAATGATATTGACAGCAAGATGATGATGGAGGGGGAGTGCGAGAAGGCGAGAGGGAGATAGAGAGAGAGAGAGAGAGAGAGAGAGAGAGAGAGAGAGAGAGAGAGAGAGAGAGAGAGAGAGAGAGAGAGAGAGAGAGAGAGAGAGAGGGAGAGAACGTGAGAAAGACTGCGCCCCCAGGAGCAGCCATCGCCATCTCGGAGGAGCCAGTCACCGACGCCGCCGACTGCAGCCCGCGCCGTGATCGATCTCAGTCCCGACACGCTGGCAGTCGAGAACGGTTTCAGGATTGGCGACGAGTTGTTCGTCCCCGATGGCTTCGACGACCAGCTGCTGCGCGATTTAGGCGTCCCCAGCTTGCCCGACAGCGCCGGCCCGCCAGATGTCCCTCCCCAGTGCACGCAATTCACTGACGCACAGCGCCCCCTTGGTGATTCCCAGGGCACGTACCCGCAGGACTCTCCACCGCCTGGCCCCTGGTCCTGTCGCGAGCTCGGTGAGCCACAGGAAGCTACCCTGGTCGAGGACCTCGACTGGTCCATCCAATACCCCTCGGCCCGCGCCCGCCACGTGCCACGCACGGACCCCGCCCCTGCCCCGTTCCCCGTCGCCCCGCTTCTTGGGATCGATGGGGCGCGCGGAGGAGACGCTCTAGGATGGGCCGCAGGATGGCGAGGGGGATGTTGGAGCTCGAAAGTGAGTTCGGAGATGGGGGGACTGGGACGAGGAGAAAGATCACGAGGAGGAAGATGGGCTGAATCAGGAGCCATAGGATGAAGACGAGGATGCTGATGATGATGATGATGATGATGATGATGATGATGCTGATGCTGATGATGATGATGATGCTGATGCTGATGCTGATGAGGAGGATGATATGGAGGAGGAGATGGGGGATACAGACATCGGAACCCGACGTGACCCTCGCAATGACGGAGCGGCCTATGGGGACACGCTGAAGGAAGGGCCCGAGCTGATCAACACGGGCGAGCTGGTCAACAAGGGCGGGCTGGTCAACAAGGGCGAGCGGGTCGACAAGGGCGAGCGGGTCGACACGGGCGAGCTGGTCAACAGGGGCGAGCTGGTCAACAAGGGCGAGCTGGTCAACAAGGGCGAGCGGGCCGACAAGGGCGAGCGGGTCGACAAGGGCGAGCTGGTCAACAAGGGCGAGCTGATCAACAAGGGCGAGCTGGTCAACACGGGCGAGCTGATCGACAAGGGCGAGCTGATCGACAAGGGCGAGCTGGTCAACACGGGCGAGCTGGTCAACACGGGCGAGCTGATCGACAAGGGCGAGCTGCTCGACTCTGACCCGACGCCGTTCCAGATCTTCGAGTGGGTGAACATGCTCATCGATCAGACCATCGACGAGAAGGATATACCCCCCACCTGTCTCATCGTACTAACTGGCTCCCTTCTCGTTCCACTCCTCCATCACCTCCACCCCTCCCCTCACCCTCCTACTCCTCATCCCGCTTCTCGCCATCCCCCCACATCCTCATCTTGATCCTCCTCCTCCTCAAACCTCCACGGAACAGTGTTGACTCGAATCGGCCAATGGCGATCCAGCCCGCCCTTCTCGCAATCCACCTTCTCACTATCACATCCTCCTTCTCGATCGCGAGGACAATGAGGACGACCTCCTGAAGCCGCTGATCAAGACTTCGATCACCGACGGCGCGACGATCGACTGCGAGCCCGTGCCCGAGACCGATGCAGCGGACGACGAGGTCGTGCGGGCGGCGGCAGCATCATCACGCATGCCGAGATGTGCGGCGGCGGCGGCAGGCGGTGGCGCTCCTGTGCGCGAGCTCCGTCGTCTCCCCGATTCCGCCCCCGCCGCCATCGGCAGGCCCCTCGAGGCGCCGACGAAGAGTGTGAAGAGGACACCGGTGTTGTCAGAAACCGACATCCGAGCATGATGGGGGAGCGTGTTGGTCTTACACCTCCTCCTGTCTGGAACCTCCTCTCCATTTTGTTCACCCGCAACATCCCGCCTCCGCGAACGTATCGCATGCCTCTCCCATGGCAGGCGAGGAGGGGGGGTGAGGAGGAAGAGGAGGAGGAGGTGGAAGAGGACGAGGAGGATGAAGAGAAGGATGAGGCCAAATCATGCAACCTCAGCCCCAGGAGCCCCCTGGACGACTTCAACATCAAGGCTGATGAGATCAGCGGCATGGTGGACAGCTCGGAGCCAGACGAGGACAAGATCATCAAGGAGCTCAAGGAGCTCATGCGGAGCCCCCCCCTCGAGCAGATGAGAAAGTGGGCTGGCGCGAACAGCAGCTTCGCCGACGCCAGTGCGCAGAAGCCGATGAGCGAGAAGGACAGGCGCGAGAAGGAGTTCTGGGAGGCCCTCGAGCAGGATGGGTACAAGTTCGGGGCCAGAGGCGCCGCGGGCAACCCAGCGGCAGGGAGGTGGCAACGCGAGCTGGCCAACAACGAGGACCTGGCCAAGAGGTACTCCGAGTGCGGCGTCGGGCTCAAGGGCAGGGGGCTCTGGGCGAAGCAGGAGCAGTTCAGGGCGGAGTGGGCCAAGGGGGAGCACACGTCGTTCAAGGAGACGAAGGAGCTCACCACGACCATGCGGAAGGAGTGGGAGAAGAAGGGTCAATACCTTCCATTGGCCCGCATAGCCTGGAAGGAGGGCGGCGGCAAAAGTGGTTGGGCCGCCGCGGTGAAACATTACACGAAGTGCATCGCCATGGGAGGTCCGTTCATCCTCTACGATGGGTCCACGGAGAACCTCAAGGTGCTCTACACGATCCAGACCTACACCGAGCACTTCTCGGAGGCGTGGAGCCGCCACCAGCAGTGGGCCCACGCTGCATCGACGGCGACGGCGACTGGATCGGGCAGCGCGGCGGCGGCGACGGCAGATGGCCCCGAGGCGAAGAAGATCAAGACGGACATCGAGGCGCCTGCATCTGACCAGGCGGCAGCTGCTGCGACCTCCGCGGGCTCAGGATCCACAGCCGCGGTGGCCAGCGCCAAGAAGAAGGCCAACAAGAGGGGCGCCGACGAAGCTGGAGGGCCACCTGAGAAGAAAGAGAAGAAGGCGAACCCGCTGCTCGAGTACATGAAGCCCGCCAAAGATATCATTGCCCTGTACAAGTCCGTGATGGTGCAGGCGCACACGATTTTGTCCAACATCGAGTGCGACGAGTCCTGGAAATTCGCGAAGGATGACCCGTCCCGCACCAAGGATCTGAAGCAGGACGCGTGGGGCCTTGATATCTTACCTCACTCGTCTTCCTCTCATCCTCGCCGCCACCCTCCTCTCTAGTCTATATATATATATATTCCTCATCCTCCTCGTTCTCATCATCCTGATTCTACCCCCCCTCCCCTCACCCCCCTGCACGAGGGGTGAGGGGTGAGGATCAGGAGGAATCTGAGTGCTAGGAGGATGCTTGAATGAAGCACGCAAGTTTGGATATCGAGGGGGATTGATTGCAGGAGGACGAGGATGAGGAGGATGAGGACGAGGAAGAGGACGCCAACCTAAATGATGGGGAGGACGCTGGCTTTCCAAACTTCTGTTGTCACCCCAGGCCCAGAAGCACGTCCTGGATGAGATTAACAAGGTCCCGAACCTCAGAGACCTCCTCTCCCGAGACATGGCCGAGGTCAGGAAGGCATTGGACGAAGACGCGATGAAGGCCGTCCTCATTGGCTCCGTAAATCTCGCCAAGCCCCTGGAGAAGCTGCGCCGCCAGAACAAGACTCTCCTTGGGGACCGCGACACGAGGGCCAACCTGGACGGCAGCGACTAGCGGGGGGTGTGCAGCTAAAAAGGTCGAGGGTGATCGTTGCGCGGGAGAAATGTCGAGTGGAAGGCGTTTTCTCGTAACCACGGCTGGATTCAACTCGAATGCGTGTCGATCCAGGTCGGGGCAGGTTGAAAACCAAAAAAACTGATCTGGATGCGAAATATCACGCGAAACCTAGGCGAGCCGGTAAAAAACACGCCCGAGCCGGAAAAAACCACACTGGGGCCGGGAATCTTCGGGGCGTCATTGCGTTGAAGGTCCGTTGACACCTGGATGTTGAAGGTACGTTGAAGGTGTTTAGAAACGACCGAATGGCCCGATACATCCGCACGTTGCGGCGTTGACACCCCGATCCGTTGATACCCCATGTGCCGTTGACGAGCCGTTGAAGGTTCGTTGACACCTGGTAAGTGACCAGTAGCTGCAAAAATCCTTGAGTTTCGTTGTGTTTGGTGGGAAACCCCGCAGCGATCACCCACCTTGAGCGTACTAGCTTGGGGTCACGGATTTCAGGCATCAGCCATCGTATATCGCCCACGATATCCTCTTACCTGGTACACCAGGTGATCTAGCATGTGATTCCTGCAGCTCGCGCTGCAACGTGGCTTTTTTTCTATGCGCGTGTTCTTGAGATTCAGGATGCACCATCGACCATGGGCTCGGCTGACATCTCAGCCACCTCGACCCCTCCAGAAACGATCGCAAGGCTCGCGCAGCCCCTAGCCTTTCCAGGAACGATTGAGTCCTGGTTGTAAACATTGGTGTGCATCATTCGATTGCAGTTTGAAGCTTCGCCGCGCTGTCAGACTTTTTTATCTTACTCCTCTTCTGTCCTTCCTCCCTCCCTCCTCCGCCTTCACCTTCCTCTTCACCTCCTCCTCATCATCATCCTCGTCTTCCTCCTCATCTTCCTCCTCCTCATCCTCGCTATCCTTGGTCTGTCACTTTTCCTCCTCCTCATCCTTCACCTCCTTCTCCGCCTCATCATCCGCCTCATCCTCCTCATCCCCCTCCCTCTCCACATCCCCACCCCCTTTTCTGCCTCCACCTCATCCTCATGATCCACCTCTTCCGCCCCAACCATCCGTCCTTTCTATTCGATCCCAGTGGCTGCAATGCCCGCGCCGAAGCTGCTTGCACCGTCTGCGTTTTTTTTGTCTCTGCACACTGCGGTCGCAGTGTGAGCTTGCCCCGCCAGGGCTCTTGGGGCACTTGCCCTGGTGCGTGACATCTCGGTTGCGTCTGAGATGCATCAGGATGGGCTGGCGCGGATCGTTCGACCCAAACGTTTGATTCTATCGGATCGACAATGGCTCTACATCCTAGACATCGTCCTAGACCACCAGCTTTTAAACCTGTGCTTTAAACCTGTGAGACTCCGCAGCCGCCCAAATCAAACCCCATTGCGCGAACGTGCACAATACCCCTCTTGTCCCTCGGGCTCGCCATGCCGAGATCGAGGAGTCGGAGCAGACGAGTATGGCGACATACTGACCATGCTCAGCGTGTGCATGGAGCAGAGGCTCTCAAATTATTGTTAGGCCTGTATGCTCAGTGTAAGATTTCGGCGCAGGACTTCGCGATCATTTGCTGGCACCTCGACCGAGCGGGTACGCCAGGGGGTGGTTTCGCCATGTACGGGCAGAGCCCAGGCCAGCAGACTGGCAAGTACCAGAGCAACCTAGATAAAGTATTACCCCAGCCCGCGCCGCTGTACACTATAGTTACTCCTGGGAATTGGAACGCGAGTGCATCTAGGAAGCCATTGTCGATCCAATTCAGAACGGCGTTTGAGTCCATTGACGCCGAGCTGCGGTCGAACAGCCAGTGTTTGACCATTTTAGACGGAGCAGATGAGGATCGCGCCAAGTGCGCGCTGGATACAAAGGCACATCGTTTCCACCCAGCTGTTGTCCGAGCCAGGGACGCCCAAGAACCTCTACCCCTACCCGTTGGACTGTATATCGACGGTATTTCGTATCAAAATGGGGCTTCTGGTAGACAAGACTCCGTCATCGGGTTCTGGGCAATAAACTTAGTGACGTCGAAACGGCACCTGCTGGGAGGGATAAAAGATCGCGATGGATGCCGCTGTGGGTGCAAACATTGGTGTACTTTGTATCCTGTGCTCTGTGCGCTGTGCGCGCCTTAGTGCCGCGAATCCCACGGCGTGTGTGATGTGTGGGGGTGGGCATGTCACGTGTTTGACTGGTGGTCGGGCAGCTCGCCACGCGCTGGACTCGGCTCGAATTGCTGGCAAGATGCAGCGTGTTGTGCACGGGATCGGACCAGGTCGGGGGTCGGTGGTGCCTCGTGCCATGGGATTCAATGGCATCTGAGGCAATGGATGTTTGTGGCGCTCGGAATGGGGCGATTTCCTGAACGTCGGCACGACGGGACGGAGTGGGATGACTCTGACCCTCTTGGAGACCAACGGGCCATGGCCAGAAAATGCGTGTTACTCTGGATTAAAGGTGATTGGTCAGAACACAGTAAGACCTTGGGGCTGTCGTCGTGGGCCAGCCGCTACAACCCGTGTCAATACTGTTGTTTGGTGAAAGACGAGCTTCACTCAATGAATGAGTGCATGGTATGCGATCCCACCACTCCGACGTTCCCATTGCGACAGCACGATGACTACGAACGTTCCTGCGCTGTTTGCGAAGTTCACATAACGGTCGAGACCCATCTCGATCGGAAGCGCGTCGCCGATTGCATCGATTGGGCTCCTAAACCTGGCAGGAGGGGGCCCACTCTAATATCGGACCTGGTCGTCGGGGGGGTGCAGCTCAAGATTGGGGACCGACTCGACCCGTCGCCCTCCCTGTTGGACATCCTCACATTCCCGCGTGCAGCCCTCCCGCTAAAAGCTGTATTCTGGAGGTCCAGACGGGGTGCCGATGGTCTGGTATTGGATGCGGTCGTGCACAGGCCACAGGAGATGGCCAGACGGGGATCCCGCCAGGAATGCGAGGTGGAGATCGGGCGTTGGACGGTGATTAACACGTGGGGGGTATTTGGGGGGGGGCGATGTAATTCAACACATGCTCCTGGGCCCCTGGCAACCCGACCCCCGACCGTGCTCACCCGCCCACTATTCCTCCGAATCATCACCCCCCCTCAACCCCTCGCCCATCGCCATATCTCCTCCACCATTCCAACGAGCAAAGATCGATCCGTCTTGTCAAGGTGTCCGCTGTTTGACGGGTCCTTGGAATCATCTCCAGCAAGGACCCTTGCTATCGATAGCCTCCACACCCTTTATTACGGCCCAGTGCAAAAGTTCGCTTCGGCCAGCCTCTGGAGAGTATTGAATTCGAACCCCTGGGACTGCCGAGGGAGCCTCCAACAACGACTCGAGATAGGGTGTCGACGGCTGTCGGCAGACATGGATGATTGGTTCGCTGCTAATTACATGCGCCATGTAACACTAGAAAAATAAGATATTTCACGTTGAAGTCTATGGGGCAGACGGCTACTAAGAAAGTGCACAATCTATCCAAGCATCCAGGGTGCACGATGAGTTTCAAAGCTGCCGAGACTGGTATTATCCTAGAGTTCGCGGTGCATATGCTCGAGACGTCAGGCGGGTCTGCTAAATTTGGTGAGCCGCTGATGCATGCAGGACATTCCCTAATTCGATACTTGGATCTTGTGCGGCAGAATCCGTGCATAGTGGACGATGATGTGTGTGCTGAGCTTATGGCGTGCATGTGCGTGCACCTACGTTGTTGCGAGCTGACGGGCATCGACCTCACTCCGAAGCATCATCTGTGTGTCCATATGACCGACAGGCGAGCTCTCGGATTGTGGATTGCCTCAAGCTGGATCAAACAAACCGCAACCACTCTCACACGTATAGTTGATCCTACATCGGGGTCGCTCCCTAGCTTGAGGCAATCCTCATTCCAAATCTCGGCCCCCAAGGGGGTAACGGGTTGCGTGGCGCCTCGCACCCATTCGCCAGTCGCGCCGCCTCCGCCCTCTGGCACTGGGCCCCGCGCCCTCGACCAGACGCAGTTAAACCTGCTACATCTATCTCTCGGCGTAGCGGGGGCGGAGGCAACGCGGGTGGCAAACGGGTGCGCGGCATCACTCTCTGGACCAGGATCCAAGATCACGGCTCCCTGAAAATGTACAACTGTTTCATTGACGAAACATTGAATCTGCCAGTGAGGAACATTGCGCGCTTCGCTCATAGGCTTACGTTTTACAAGAGGATCCACACATTCATAGATCTGCAATCCCAGTTGAACCTGATTCCATATATACCAGGGGGGGAATGGCTCGCGCTGGTGCGTGGCTACTAACATTGGCATTGCTGGTGCGTCTGGTCGGGGCAGGTAAGAAGGCCTCAAAGAGGCCCGCGTGCTGCATTGCTGATCATCCTGAGCATCCAGTGTTTGAGGAGGCCCGTCGTTGGGCCCGATCCCGCGCTGAGTTCTATTCTGAACGTGGCTATGTGTGCAATTTTGCGAGCCCTGATGTCAAGCTATCGACCTACAACGAATTATTTCGTGAGGTGCTGGAGAAGGCGCCTACTATCGCTCGCACCGTTGCCTTTGCAGAATTATTTGCAGGTTATGCTGACACCACCGCTTGCGTTACTCGTCGGGGATATCGCGCGTACGCGTTCGATAGGAAGCGCGGCGATGAGTTACAGAACATATGCACAGTGGGGGGGATCATGTACGCATTCTATCTGGTCACAGCTGTGAGTCGGTCTGGCCTACTACATTGCTCGCCACAATGCAGCTCTTGGATTGGAATGGCTCGCGGCCACAGTGGCCGGCGCAACAACTCTATCGATGGCGATGTGGGACGCGAGGACGTGAGGGAGGCAAACTGGACAGCTTTCATCTTGTCAGGGGGCTGGGTAACACCACAAGACAATCACTACCCCCAAACCTATTGACGACACGAGCTCATGTTGTTAATAGGGGCTGTTGAATGGTGTAGGTGGTGTAACATGTGACAGGGACGTGGGAATACGACGCGGGGTGAAACCTATGAACAGGACATGATGACGATGAGGGGGAGAGGGGATGTACGCTCAACGCTGGCATACCAAACTCCTTTAATTTTGGAGGTTGGCAATGCACGCGCACGTCCATCAACGCACCGTCAACGTGCATTCAACGCATCCGTTGAATGTTGGTTGTCGTGTGCGCGTGTTATGACAGCAATTGCCCCCCGCCCATCACCACCCCTTCCCCCGCGCCTCTACGCATGCCCCGTCGGCATCAATGCCACCCGCTCACGGTTGGTGGACGGGCGGCGACGTGACCTTGTATGATGCTGGTGAACATGTGATACAAAGAAGACGACGAGGCGCGGGTGTGCGGAGGGGCGGTGCGGGGCTGGGGCCAATTACGATCCGCTTGCGCGGGCCATCCACCCTCCCTCCGAAGGTCACAATTGGTGGTGTATTCGGTCACGCGGGGTGTGAGAGTGGTGATTGAGCAACCGTTGAATTCGTTACTTTACAAGTGGACAGACCTTCGAAGTGCAATGAATCTAGTGGGGATGGTACGTTTCACCTCGTGCATGGGAGGGTTCGGATACAAGACCCTCAAACGCCTCGAGTTTTACGCTACATGTGACGTTGCGATTGATAGCCTGGTCAAGGGGGTTAAGGATTTCAAACGGCCTGATGGCGCAGGGAGTGCGATCTATGATATGACTCCCCGATCGGCGAGCGCTGATGCCACGAAGGGTTGGAAGCGCAGGGGTTGGGTGACTGGCAACAAAGATGGTCTTAAGGACTCAGCGCGATACCCTGGGCCTTTTTGTGCTGCCTTGGCTGAGGTCGCAATTGGCGGCATGAGCGACGCGGGGCGTTTGGCCACGCGACTTTAATATGACTATTGACGTTCGGGAAGGAAGGACATGCGATATAGGGGTGACTATGTGTACACCAATGAATAAACATGATATACGCACACTGTACACGTATGCTCATGGCACCGCCTACCTTCATATGCGGCGATGCTCGCTGTGCTGTTTTTTTTTCGCTTTCACCGACGGTGATCAGCCGTGCGGCGTGCCTCGCAGAGCAGGAGTTTTGGGCCGCATACCGCCCTCAGCCATGCTCAGTCATGCAAATGCTTCACACACATCTCCATCATCCTAAGCTGTTCCACGCAATCCGATCAGTCATACAATGCTTGTGTGGTAGCTTACAAGCGTGCTAGACTAACAGTGTGAACCCACGCCCACCAACCGACATCTTTGAAACACAAGCACGTACACAACCACCTACGCAACTCCGTACCTATACGTACGCACGCACGCTCACACGCACACGCACACACACACACATACACACATATATACACACGCACACACACAACCATTAGCAACGCACACACACAAAAGCATACACCCATTTCGTCACACACACACACACCCATACACGCACACACACACACACACACACACACACACACACACACACACACACACACACACACACACACACACACGCGTCCCATCTCTCTCTCGCCCGCGCATACGCACACACGCCTGTGACCTAGCTGCACAGCACACCGCATTCTGACATCGAACCGCCCTCCATCCATACATAAGGTGGACCTTGGTCCACACGAAGCGTGCCCAGAGAAGGGATTGCGAACGGGACGTGGAGCGCTGGCTAAGTGACGGCGCGTTTGGCACCGCCACTGGGCCACCCACGGGCCGCTTGCAATGGCATCTCGGGGCTGCCTCGGAGTGGAATCCAGGGGCGTCTAGGGACACGGAGTCTAGGGCGGGGGTCTAGGGGCCAGGAGTCTTGGGCGGAATTCTAGGGCAGGCGTCTAGGGCGGGAGTCTAGGCACGGGTGGTCTAGGGAATGCGTGAGTCTCGGGCATGAGTCTAGGAGTCTGGAGTCTAGGGCCAGGAGTCTCGGGCTGGAGTCTAGGGAGAGGGAGTCTAGGGGGGCGTCTAGGGCCAAGGAGTCTTGGGCGGGCGTCTCGGGACCAAGAGTCTAGGGCGGGAGTCTAGGGACAACTGGTCTACGGCATCGGTGCGAATCTCAAATCTCGATGTCCACCCACCCAACCCTTCAGGCTCAAAACCGACAGATACAAGCAGCCGAGTGTCCGAGGAGAGTCCAGCGACGATGAGCATGTCTAAGGAGGATGCCACCGACTGGATCGCTGGCGGGTGGGATCCAGAGCTGGTGGGGCAACTGACCAGACTTGGCGCGAAATGATTTTTACGGCCGTCGGCAGACCTCGTTGACCATCGATCTCGCCACTCGTATCCACATCTCCACAAGTTATGCTAACCATGCCCTCCCCATTTCGCGCCCAGTCTGGTCGGGCGCGCCATCAGCCATACAATTCGACTAACAACCCATCAAATCGAAACAGCACGGCACATAATAAACCAACAAAACAACCTGACTGAACACGCGAACGACTCACGTCAGACCGAACTCGACCGCCGCATGTACGATAAACTGGGGAGGGCGTTGAAACGGTTCCGCGAGGATCGGCCGAAAGAGACGGCCAAGTTCAAAATGAAAATCGAACATACATCAGGTGCGTGGTCCGAAATAACCAGGCACTGAAATATTCTACATCCACCACGTATCCCATCATCCTGCTCCCCCTTGCCCACCTCTCGCGTCCACTCAGGGTGCCAACCCTCAACGATGCATCACTGCGTCGTCAACGCGCGCGTTGACGGTCTGATACTCCTGCACGGTGTGATGCTTCGTGTAGGTTTGGTGCGCACGTGTGGCGCTAGGTGGGGGAAACGGGGGTGATGGTAGACATGGCGGGTAACTACTTGCGGGGCGCCTTGTCATTTTCAGCCACAGTGCCCAAAACATGTTCAAGCTCGGCGTTCACCGCAGTGGCGGGGGGGACCTCCTGGCTGTCAACCCTTTCGCATCTAGCAACTCGTGCCCTCCCCGCCCGACCGAACCTGACGAACCATAGTCGGATGACGACGCAGCGTTGCCAGACCTTTTCGCCCCATACGGGGCCTAGGCACAGCTGAACACCGCATGTACGCCGCATTCGCGGCCGAACACTGAAGCAATAACGGACAAGGGACGAGCGGGCGGAACGGTGAAGAATAGAGAATGACTACATGATCGGGAGGTCGCGGCATCGTCGGAAGGAAGGGAGCTGGGCGACAACAAGGCGAGGAGAACGATGAAACTAAACAGATCAACAGGGGGACGCAGATGGCAGGGACGATGCGAAGAAAAGAATACGCCATGGCGGGAGGGCGACGCGGATGATAATGATGGGGACAGAACGCAGGATTGCGCGAACGAAGCAAACGGGGAGGTTAAATGGCGGAGAACGGGATGCTATGACGAGGGAGTTTCCTCCTCCCGCCACGTTCCCTTCCCCCCTTGTCTTCGTCAATCTTATCATTATCAGTGCCTCCTGGCCCGTCTTATCGACGCCTCCTCTACGCCTTCCCCAACTTCGCCCCCCCCCATCGCGTCAACGCATGTGGTTGTCAATGTAACGTAAGCGTGCGGTATGGCATGTATCAGTGCGTTGATTATTTACCATGGCAACGTGTTGCGCGTGCTCGGGCCCACCGCACCGCCGAAGATGTGCTTACTTTGTAACGTATCTTTAAACGTATTACGTAATGGCATATCCATATAACGACGGGTGATATGCCATGTTGCACGATTGCGGGGAACGTCGCACCATATCTTGCTTACGCTGGCTAAACTAAGATTAATGTACGTTCGTCATTAAATCTTCCAGTCATCATTGCATGTCCCTTCGTAGTTATAATCGATGTTGCATATTGGGCGGCTGAAAAGTGGCGCGGTGCACGCCGCGCGCGCGCAAAACAACGCCTGCGCTGCGTTTATCTTGCAGTTTCATCAGCGCACCCAAACCCGCAGCTAAACGATATTATACTACAGCTAAAAAAAAGCTGTTCGTACTTGCCGGCTATTTTTAAGCTGTTTGAGACCTCTGGGTTGATCAACTGGTCGCGGGACAGTCTCTGTCGGCCAGCACCGCGACCGTCTCGACCTGCACCGCGGCCGCCTCCGCGGCCGCCTCGAGCGGAACGCCCCGCTGGGTGAGCACGAGGAGGAGGACGGGTCCCCTGAGCTCCAGGACGAAAGTACTCGCGGTCCTGCTTCACCGTTCTCTTGAGGTCCTTATTTTTCTTCCATGTGCGTGTGTTCTTAGCCTCGAGAGTGGCTAGAACTTCGTCCACTTGATCCTCGGAGATGTCGAGGTCCTCGATCTCGGCGAGCAGTGCCTCGATATCCTCCTCGTCATCTTCCTCCGGCTCCTGGTCCTCTTCGTCGTAGAAGGTGTCGTCGTCCTCGGCACCCTGGTCCTCGGCACCACCGTCACCCGACCAGGGAGGAGGAGAGGAAGAGGAGGACTGAAAAGCACCTGCCGCACTGCTAGCCCCTACGCCCTCACCGACCATCATGGCTCCTGCACCCGGTCGTCCGGGCAGGAGCCTCTCTGATCCGCCGGCGTCCATCTGCTTCAGAGCCCATGCCACACTCTCGTAGTCTAGCCTGCCGAGGGTGAGGGTCCTGAGATTCTGGAGGCCCTGCGAGGTGAGGCCTGCGCCCTCCTCCAGCAGCAGGCCCTTGAGTTTTGGGGACATCCTAAGGTCATGGCCTTCGGCCTCCAGGAGCTGCGCCTCACGCCTGGTGACGAACTGCACCAGAGATTCTCGCTGTTCACGTCTGGCCTCGAAGAAGGCCTTGCGACCAGCCCTGCGCAGGTCGTCTCCTTCTCTTTCACCGGCCATGGTGTCCATGCGCCCGAGCACCAGGTCGATCCAGCCGTCCTCGGCCATCTTGGACTCGGGCACGTCGTCGAACTTCATCTGGAACGCCCAGTCGAAAAGCTTGAGACATTTCTCAGCACGCCGCCACACCGGAACATCTGTGTTGACGCTCCAGCGTCGCAGTGCTTTCTTCCAGGGTCTGCAGTGGGTCCACCCCGGCCATGCCGGGGGATCGCTGTAGTCTCCCTTTGGCCAGCCGCTGCTTCCCCAGCCACCGGACCAGGACTCAGCATTCCGGCCGTCACGACTACGGCCCCACTGGTCTGACTCTTGCGGTCGGTCGGCCTCGGCCTACCAATCCCGCCAGCTGCCGGACTTGCTTGTCCAGTCCTGCCAGGTGCCCTTCTGCCCGTCGCCGCCCCAGCCCGACTGGTCTCGCCAGCCGCCGGAGCCCTCGGTGGCGCCGTCCTTCCACGGATCATCCTTCTTCTCGTTGCGCTCATTGCGCTCGGCGCCGCCAGAGCTGGCCGCGGCCGCGGAGGTGGAGCCCGAAGAATCTCTCCCCTGCATCGCCTCCCTGACGATGTCACCGATGATTCTGTTCAGCTCACCCCTCGTCACCACCGCGTTCTCGGCCTGCCCCGGCGCCTCGACGTGCAGCGCAGCACCTGTGTCCTTATCCTCGTCAACTGCCATCACACCCACCGTGGATCCACACGCGTCGCGTTGGCCGAGCGAGGCGCACGCCCAGGGCTCGCGAGCACCGGCAAGGCCGCGCCTAGCAGCGCGTCCGGCCAGCACCCATGGCACCCGAGCGACACCTCGCTCCGCTACCAACTGTGGCAGCAAAGGATTGGATGAATGTTTTAGGCCTTGAGCCAAAATGGTAACAGTGTCACGAAACTAATGTGACCTGCCTTACAGGTCTGCAAGAATGAACTACAAACGCTAAACCTATCGATCAAATTCTGGAAGTCGGTTACAATAGGGCCCCCACCCTCAGCGTACCCCCTCTGTGGCGTCGAGAAAGTGCCACGCCTGCCACGCTTTGCGAGCCCGAAACGCATAGGGCCCCCACCCCCAGCGCACCCCCTCTGGTGTCGAGGCAGTGCCACGCCTGCCACGCATTGCGAGCCCGAAACGGATAGGGCCCCCACCCCCAGCGCACCCCCTCTGGTGTCGAGGAAGTGCCACGCCTGCTATGCCTGGACGACCGTCGTGCATAGCGTCCATATCGGGACGTGTCTCATGTGGGTGCCCACTATGTGGCGCACACGTCGTGGATGTGTGATGCAGTGAACACGCCAGGCGCGCACTAGCGTTGTATGGTGTGTGTTGTGTGCGAATGTGTGCATGCGTGCGGCTGTATGTAGACGCGTGTGTCATGTACTTGCCGTGCATGTGTTGAGTGCGGGTGAGGAGAGGAAGAAGAGGGAGGAGGGGAGGTGTGAGTAGACGCGGGTGCGCCGCGGCAGGGAAGAAAACCAGAACCCCACGAAACATGTGGGGAATCATTAATGGTCCGTAGGCTCTTCAATGTTGTAACGTTCTCGCCATGTTGGGCTTCCAGTTTGAAAAACGGCCCCATCGGCCACCAAAAACGTTCCAATACAGCCCAAGAAGCCCCCAAGACGGTCCCAAGACGGCGCAGAGACCTGCAAAGACGGCCTTGACGCGCCCAAAGAGAGACCCACGACTGCGCAGGGAGCCCCCAAAGTTGGCCGCAGAAGGCCAAGAGGTTCCTTCATGGTCAGGTCCACAGAGGACCACAATGAGCCCCTAAATGGCCCCCAAGAGGTCTGACGAGAGGCCCTTGAGGCCTCCAGAGGCATCGTTTTCCTCCTCCTCCTCCTTCTCGTCCTCCTCCTCTTCCCCTCCCAAATGTTCCCCCGAGGGGTTCCACAACGACCGGGGGAGCACATAGTCCGATAGCCTGGCCAGACGTCGGCCCAACGTTTGGCCGCATGGAATTTCCAAACGGCAACAAGCGGCGGTGGCTCGCCGTAGGCATCTTCGAAACCATCGAAAGACCGAGGTTTTGACCTGTACAGAAGCATCATCATCATCGTTGAGAATATTAGTGCATTCGTTGGTTTCAAATCATTCCAGATGTGCGCACGAACGGGCCGGCGCCGTCTCGTCCGCCATGAGGGTCAGACCCGCTTGTTATCATCAGCGGGGTCGTCGTCCTTCTTCTCGAGGGGTCCATCCTGCAACTCAACCTCGATCTGGGTTAGGGTGAACATGGGCGCTAAGAGGCCGCACATCAAATCAGTGGGAAGGTCGCCGTTCTTGATAAACCGAGTCACGCGCACATGATTACGGAGCAGGCCCACAAAGGTGCCGAATCCGATGTACAGTGCGCAACCGATGAGCGCCCATTGGTACATGGCCACGGCGCAGATGGTGATGATAATGCTGGCGTAGTAAAGCACGGAGAAGAAGACACACCAGATCACAAAAGTGGGGCCGTCGCCAGCGCCGCTGAAAGGCCACTTGCCGACCTCGACTACGGTTTTGGCCATTTGCACGCCAGGTACGGCCGTGTGCTTGAGATGGTTCACGCTGTACTCCATGTTGAAGATGAACGTCGTGAAAGCCTTCCGGTTGGGGTCGAGCGCTCCGCTCTCCTCCCGGACCAGAATGACGAGCGACTGCGTGGCCCAGAACATGACAAACGTGTAGGGCAGGCCTGCGATGATGGACGCAGCCTGCAGGGCACGAAGCGAGGCGTCTGCGTTCGGGTGGTTGATGCCCGAATACAACAGAGCGATGGCCGTCGCGCCTTCCGTGAAGGACCAAAAGACCCGCTGGAACATCGGCGGGTCTGGGTGACCGTTGGAGGCCAACATATCCACCACGAAAGAGCCGGAATCCGACGAGGTTACGAAGTAGAATGTCAAAATGATGAGCGTAAGCGTGCACAACATGTCGGAGTAGCCCCGCGGGGCGTAGCTGGAGATCTGATCGAAGAGAATGTCCGCCGTGGCCCTGTTGGACAAGCACACGGTGCCGTCCTGGAGGGGGACGAAGCAATCGTGCTGCTCGGCGGCGGGGAACTTGTTGTCCGCCGACCCCCGCTGGCCGGGATTGAGAAGGCGTGTGAAACATTTGTCGGGGGCGCGCAAACATGGATTAGCGATCCATGGATTTGGCGCGCGGTCGCCAAATCCATTGGATCGAGGGAGGTGCCATCCCCAAAATGCGGCCGGTGCCGCCTCGCATGGCGGCGGGAATCCGCGATTTCCCGTGGAAACGGGCCCCGTCGCTAATCCAAGCCCCTTGAATCCATGTTTGCGACCGCCTGAATTTGGCCGTCCCCCTTCCCCTGGGGTCCAACATCTCAGTTGAGGGGGGGGGCACGAGCTCGTCAAGGATCCTCTTTCGGGCATTGACAGAACTGGGTGTAGTGGAACCTGGTTTAAGATGTGTAGTGGGAGACGCCCCCCCCGCCCCCTTCCACTGCCCGGAACTGCCGTCACCCGAAAAAGCACCAGCTACGGCAGACCTGGGCTACTGGTTCTGGCCACTTCGGGGTCCGGGCTATACCCGACTCTTAGGCCCTCGGAGCCTCCAAGTCCATCAACAACGCCTTCGCAAGGTGCAGAAGATGCCCCCCCGTACGATGGCTCAAAAAAGGCTCCCACGCGCCAGAGAGGCCGCCAGAACATCTCCCGGATTGCCTTGGGACGGCTCTGTGGGCCTGGAAGACGCCCGTAGAGACCCCAGGCGGACCCACGCGACGGCATCAAGAGGCCAAGCACATTGATGCTCCATTGGTGATCGAATGATTTTCGCATTCTCGCAATTGCGGAGTTCGGGACCGCAAACTGGCCCACAACCGAACAGGCCCCCAACCGGTCCTGAAGATGGCCCAAGACGGTCCCAAGACTGCCCAAGATACATAAAGGCGGCCAAGAAGGGCCCTCCAGAGTCCCCCGAGAAGGTCTGGACAGGACCAAGAGGTGGACCTCATGGGGGGCCAGACCACAAGGTGGTCCTCAAGACGCCCTGAAAATGCCCCAAAAGACTCCTACGAATCCTTCGCAGGGCCCCAGGCAGCCTCCAGGAGACTCGAAAAGGCACCCAGGAGGTCGCCCCGAGGCCTCCTCATTAGGGCCCCGAAACAACTACACGCCAATATCAGGACGGGGAACGGCAAACAATCCATACGAAACCGGAAGCCGCACATCTCCTCTTCTGTGGCACGGCGGAATGGCGCAAGCCGCTGGAATCCGCGGACGCCCGCTTGCTGGGGGTACCTCGGCGTGTGAGATGGTCGGTTGTCCCCCTCCCTCCTTTCCCTCCCCAAAAAAACACCATCGAGATTGCGGGTGGGTTGGTGAGGGTGAGGGCGGGTGACGAGTTCCTCAACGCACCCCTGGGGCCTCCAGAACTTCCAAAATCAACCTCCGTCGCCTCCAATATGCTCAAGATGCTTCTCTAAGACGGCTCAAAAAGGACACCATCACGCCTAGATGTGGCAGCCAAAGCACTCAATATGGCTTCAAGATAGCCCAAAGTGTCTCCAAGACGCCCCAAAGACGGGATTCAAGAGGACGCCGAAGAAAGCCCCAAGAGGCAAACATCTTCCAAATCCATCCAGAAACGTTCATGTGTTGCAGATTCACGTTTTGTTCATCCTAAGTACGTCCAAGATTGTCCAAACAACCTCCGACATCACTCCGAGACAGCCCACGAGGCCCCCAAGAGGGTCCCAAGACAACCCAAGAGTCCCAATAGGGCTCCAAACCAGCCCAAGAAGCGCCAAAGACGGCCCACGAAGGCTCCAGCAGAGCCCCAAGAGGGATCCAAAGTGGGGACTCGAAGGGCGTCCAGGAGCCTTCTCCCACATGATGGGCGCGACGATCTCCAACATGCCCCCAGGACGCCTCCAAGAAAACCCCAGGACGACCCAGGGAGGCTCCAAAAGCTCCCTGAGATGCCTAACCCCTGAAGCCTCGCAGAGGCCCAACACAAAGCCCATCCAATAATCCCTGCTGCGTCAGTCAGTACATTCAATCCCCTACCTCGTCCTGGCAACTTCCACGGGCTCCTCACTTTATCTGGGGGTGGGCGGAATGGCGCAAGCCACTTGAATCCGCCCGCCCGCCAGGCTGAGGGGCGTGTGAGACTTACGTGTGAGAGTTCCTTACAGGGCTTCAACCCCGCCTCTCATCCCCCCAATGGCTCCCGTCCCTCCGCCGCCCAGCTACGGCCCACACCATTCTCCGGCCCCAAGACGGCTTCTAGACGGCGTTCAGGACGAGCTTGAATTTCACACCGTTCCCACTACGCTTTCGGGTCGCACTTATTGCTCCATGTCCCTTCGGCCAAATCGACTCCTGGGCCCATCAAGAACGCTTCTCGGGCCCACCTTCGCCCTCAAACAGGAAATTCACAATACGGCAAAGCCCACAGGATGTTGAAGAGTTAACCCTCACACGATCGCACAGACACCTTTCATAGCAAAATTTCCACGCCGTCTTGGGAAGCGCTCCTGGATGCATGCTGGACGATTCTGAACCCAACTTGAGCCCAACACGACACACACTGGCCCAAATCCCAGACAAGTTTCAATGCAATGTCGGACGTGGCCAGAACCAAACCAGAGTACTCGCTGACCCCGAGACGGCCCAAGACTGCCTCCAGGCGGACAGAGACGATCCCAAGACACCGCAAGATGGCTTCAAGCGGTCCCCCATGAAGTCACCAAAAGGCAGACAATTATGGATGGCTCCCAAATGCCCCGTAAGGACCACTAAAAGGCCCAAGAGAGCTCCAAGACGGGCACAAAGACATCATCTTGGCCATCATTATTACTGCGACACCGTCTCTGTGGAAACAAATTCGTCGCAACTCTTGCTGCATACGATAACCTACGGGAATATGGTAACCCCCGCGTGACATGGATTTTAGAAGCCGTGTATGTGCAGCTGCCTCCCTGCCATGTCCCAGTCCCGAGGGTCAAGATATCATCCGAAGGAAAGTTGACTGGGACGGGGGGCTTCGAGCTCCACAGAACCTCCTCTTTCCCCCAAGACCCTTACGACTCAGGCCACCTGGCCCACGAACACTTCCAAAGGGACTAGATTGAGCAGGGACCGACCGTCCTGGCATTCATAAATGCCTATCACGGCATATTCTTAGAACCCAGATATGTCCTCATACATGCTATAACAACAATTCTTGCATACCACAAAAGATTGTTCGAACATTCTTCGGTGGGCCTATAGGCGAGCCAGAAGGTTTCGCCACTGCTTGACTAGATGGTCAAACCTGGCTTCCTCGAAACCATATGATTGCTAGAATCGGCTATTCTATGGCCTCTATAAAACCTAGTCTCTCTTCGGCTGGCTCGCCCCCCGAGAAATAATGTGGCGGGCGGTGAACGCGAATCGCCTTGAATAGTTCTCAGCGGCTAATTCTTCTATCTCGCTCATGTAGTTTGCGCACTCAGTGCCAATGAGAACACCGTACGTTGTATTGACAAAGGTGGGATCGTCAGCGCCGCCGCAAGGAACGGTTACCCAATTGGTGGTCTTGACGCACGTCTTGCCGTTGCCGTCGATAGACGGGTCCACATAGCTGGTGAACTTCACCCTCTTGCACCTGCCATAGCCGCCGTGGTAGGCGTCGTCCAGCACGCATGCGGGGGTCCAGCCCATGCTCAAGTTCGTCTTCGTCTCCAGATTGTACTGTGCAGCCCAGTCCCCGTTGCCCGCGTCGGATTGATTGCAGAGGCCGCTCGTGTCTGCCATGCGCTGCATGCGGATGCCCTCGGTGCCCCACACGCAGAACCAGACGATGCTATAGAGGGTGGGCACGATGAGCGTGGACATAATGAACACACGAAGAGTCCTGCCCTTGGAGATCCTCGCAATAAAAGTGCCGACGAAAGGTCCCCAGGAGATCCACCAGCCCCAGTAAAAGATGGTCCAGTCGATTATCCACGTGGGACTGCCACCCTTGTCGACTCCGCCGAGGCCCATGTCTTTCCCGCCGAGACGCTCCCAAGAATCGCAATGAAAACCAATTTTGACGATATCCGCCACCGTGACCCGGGCACGTTGGGGTGCGTAAGGGTGGCCGTTCGCTGTCTGGTAGGATGTAACCCGCACTTGACTTAAGCGCCTTCAGACAGGTGTCCCCCCCCTACGTCTGGCGTCCCAGCCCCACCCTCGGCCTCGACGTAAGCAATTTCAAACAAGTGTCTCCTTTATTTGGCTGCCCTCTTTTCGGCCTCGAGACGGACCGAAAACTGCCCCGAGACGGCTGCCAAATGTCGAACGACCAGCCTAACTAAGGCGGCTCAGCGGCACGCCAAATGTTCCGACATGCTCCTAAGAGGCCATATGCAGCCCCGGAAAAGCTCCCCGTAAACTGTCCTGCCAAGATGGCCCGGATGAGGCTCCTGATGGCCAAAAGACGCCCCAGAGGGCACCAACCGCCAAAATGACAAGAAGACAACCTAAGACTGCCCGGGAACCAACCGAGATGGTCGGACCGTCCCAAGAGCGCTTGAAGATGGCCCCAAGACCAGCTCCGACGGACCCAATGTTCATCTACCAAGCCGCTTCGGCAGAGCTCAGTAGAACCAGCGCCCCAAAGACCATAGCTGTCCAATAGGCCTGAAGCATTTTCATTACGTCTTAAACACCACGGCCAGAGCCCAGTATCCTGTAACAGTGTGTTCAGAGCCAAGGTGGCTCCAAATACTGCTTGCACGTCCTCCGAATCATCGTCTGTTCCTGATTGGCTGAATTACACCCTCGTCGTCATCATTGCCGTTGTCGTCGTCGCATTCGTCGCCATTGTTGTCGTCGCCATCCTCCACAAAACCTCCGCGCCACACCGCCTCCTCCTCCTCCCTCTCCTACGTATCCCTCTCTTTTTCCTCCTCCTCCTCCTCCTTCTCTCCTCCTCCCGTTACTCCTCCTCCACATATACTCGATTAGTTTCACTACCTATCCTTCTTCTCCCTCTCCTAGCCATGGTTCTAAGAATATTATTCCTCTTGGTTCTCCTCCCCCCTCGCCGTCATACTGAATCGCCTCCTCAACCTCCTATAACTCCTCTCGCTGGAGATAGCCTCAACCTTTTACAAAGAACGACCTTCTTGCCGGAGATTTGCTTGCGAATGCCCCAAAGATGCGGTCCTCGCCTCGGCGCCGGCTATTTACCCGTTCCCCTTCCCGTGGGGCCAAATATTGCATGACACCGGAGAAAAGACCCAATCAGATTTGTTGTAGGGCTAAAGGGCTAAAGGGCTATTGGGATACAAGGCTATACGGCGATAGGGCTATAAGGCTCTATGGGGTATAGGGCTATTGAGGCTGTAGGGCTCTTGGGCTACAGGGCTATAAGGCTATGGGGCTATAGGGCTATTAGGCAAAAAAGGCTTTAGAGTTTTAAGGCTGTAGGGATTTAGGACAAGAGGCTATAGGGCAAGTGGGCAGAAGCGCTATATGGCAAAAGGGCTATTAGGGAAAAGGGCAATAGGGCTATAGGGCTATATGGGGTATAGAACATTTAGGGCTATAGGGCTCTTGGGCTATAGGGCTATAGGGCTATAAGGCTATAGCGCTATAGGGCTATAGGGCATTAGGGCAACCGGGCAACCGGGCACCCGAGCACCTGGGCACCCGGGCAACCGGGCACCCCTGGGCACCCAGTCACCCGGGCACCGGGGCACCGGGGCACCCAGGCCCGCCACCGAAATCGGCTGCACACCTCACATATCATATGAATCCGCTAGGACCCTTACAGAGGCAAGCTCTGATTGGGGAATTAGAAGGGGGGGGGGGCGGCGGGGAACAGGGGGTGTGCACGAGTTCGCCAACGCACCCAGGGTAGCTCCAGAGCTGCCCCAAGACGGCCCAATGAGCGCTGAGACAATCCAAGAGGTCAAGACGGCCTAGACCCCGCGACGGTCCAAGATGGTCTGAAGACTGCCTACAAGGCCCCCAAGCCGGCCCAAGAGTGTTCCCAGAGGGGCGTCGAGAGGGCCCCAAAAGCAACAAAAACGCCCCATCCCCTTAAGAACACGTGCGTTTTCGACATGCACGCCTTTTCCGTCTTGACAACGTCCACTACAGCAGGAGGAGCCCCAAAGATCGTCACAAGACGGCCATGAGGCCCCCAAGAGTGCCCAACGAGGGCCTAATAGAGCCCCAAGAGGGCCCCAAGGGCTCCGAAGACGGCCCAGGATGGCCCCAAGACGGGCAATACGAACTGACATATCGAGTCTTGTCCGCCGTGATGGCCCCAAGAGCTCCCTGGTGACCCAGGAGACGCCCCCAAGAGGCCCCGAGACACTTCCAAGAGGCTCCCAAGAGGCCTCCGAAAGGCCAATCAGATGCCCCCAAGAGCCCTCCAAGAGACCACCGCCGAGAGGCACTACAGGATAGCCTCATATACCCTCGTATGCATCCCCGAGGCCCTTGATACACATGCCAGGCACGGTGGCACGACTCTTGCCAAATTCACTCTTGTGGGGGTCGGCGGAATGGCGTAAACCTTTTTAGGTAAGAGTACAACTCTCCTCTCTCTCCCCTGGCCCTGTCCAGAAGATCCTCTGGCCCCCTCCGCATCATTTTTTCACGCATGAAACGGCTGATCTTTCAGGTATGTTACAATCCATTGTTTTTTCAGTGTTTCAAGAATGGTGCTCTCGCTGCTGCGTGGGCCTCATTTTCATATCGGCGCTGTGCCCCAGTCGTTCAGAATGGCGCACCCGCCCCAGCGTGGCCTCTGTTCTGGATCACACAGGCCTGGCAGGTCCCACAGGTCTCGCACGTCTCGCAGGCCCCACAGGTCCCACAGGTCGTCCCACAGGTCTGACAGGCTCCACACGTCCCAGTGTCTCGCATGCCTCACAGGTGCCACAGGTCCGACAGGTCTCGCAGGCCCTACAGGCCACAGAAGTTTCGCGTGTCTCACAGGTCGCACAGATGTCCCCAAGGTCCCACAAGTCTTGCCAGTGCCACAGGTGCCAAAAGTGTCGCGGGTCTCACATGCCCCACAAAACCCACAAGTTTCACAGAAACCACAGGTACCGCAAGTCTCGCAGGCGCCACAGGCCATGGAAGCCGCAAGTTTCCTTTCCCCGACTAAACATAACACGATGGGGTCTTTTGTGGAGTTCCAGGCCGGCTATGACCGCAATGGGAAGGAATGGGAGGGAGGGATGAGATGTCAGATATGGCGCAAGCGCACCTAAGTTGTCCTCCCCTCTCCCATGCTCCCATTATCCCTCCCTCTTCCATACCCCCTCCTCCCCGGCCTCCGTCCTGCATGTTTGAAGGGGCCCTGCCACACGCAAACACACGCGCGCAAGTTCGCCGGCCCGACGGGCCACAGGCGCGCTTAGATCTCTGGTAACTACTTAACAACATTTCTAGTTCGCGAGCGCGGGGCGGCCCCAGGGGGCCCCTGGGCGAAAAATGCCCCGGCCGATCCCGGGCCGGGCCCCGGGCGATCCCCAGGGGGGAGGCTATTTGCCGCCACCCCTCGCGAGGATCGCGGCCTCCGATGGGGGTGGCTGCAATCGACTACCCCCCCTCCCGCCCCAAGGGGCCTCCAAGAGCCCCCATAAGAGGCCCCAGGGGAGCCCAAGACGCCGCCAAGGAGCCCCAAATGGCTCCCAAAAAGCCCCCAAGAGGCCCCCAAGACGGCCCCAGGAGGCCCCAAATAGCGCTCCAGCGCCGGCGGAATGAGCGAAGCGATTAGCCGCCCCACCGGGAACGGCGCGCGAGATCCCCGCCGCATGGTCTGCGCGAACTCAGTCCCCTCGATCTGCGCGCGCACGAACTCCCCGTGCCAATACCCATTCCTCAGAGCCCTTGCAACCCCTCCTGGGGTCCCCCCCGCGGCCTGCTCATTCCGCCGGCCCGGGGGCCATCGCTGCGGAATGAGCGCTCTTTGGCCATCATTTTCGCTTCAGAACACCCCTCGTTGGGAACGTTCGTCTTCAAGGCGCCGCCGGCCTCTCTCAGAGGCCTCTCCGGGAGCTCACTGACTCGATTTTGGAAGCCTCCAGACGCCCTCCTGGGGCGATCTTGGCCGTCCTCCAGGTCGTTTTGGTCCAGTCTGGCAGCCCGCCCACCTCTCCTCGGCCCACTTCGACCACAAAAAAACAGCACGCACAAAACCTCGTAAAACACATATGAGTATGTCCATTCTGGCCTTGTCGAGCCTCTATTATTGCTTCGTTTTCGAGCTCACGTGCGTCTTCGCGGGCTCTTGGAAGCACGTTGGAATCAGCGGGCGCTCTCTGCGGCTGTCCTCCACGCCTCCCGACCCCGGCCCGGGTCGTCTGGCAGCATTTTTGGGGTTTTCTTGGGCCGTCCTGGGCGCGCCCAGGGGGTCCCCGGAGTCCCTTTTGAGGCCCCCAAACTAACTGGGATCTCGTTTGTACGCATCTCCGTAAGTATGCCTCTTCCTTTCGTCCACACTTTTGCACACCCTCAGGCATCCCTTTAAAATTATG
>CAUYUJ010003014.1:161752-206752 GCA_963575745.1 Prorocentrum cordatum | reverse complement strand
GACGAGGAAAACTAGGTGGCGGAAGGAACTGATAAGGAGACGGACGAGAAAGAACAAGGCGAGCACGAGGGGGGTCAGGGGGCGAGGGCAGCGACGCAGAGGGGGCACGCAATGAGGAAGATGATGATGCTGCTGATGCTGAAGCTGCTGATGATGATGCTAGTGCTGTTGTTGATGCTGATGGTGACGATGATGATGATGATGATGGTGATGATAATGATGATGATAATGATAATGATGATGCCGATGGTGATGTTGATGATGACGATGATGGTGGTGATGACGACGATGATGATGGTGATGACGATGTTGATGGTGATTATGATGACGATGATGGTGGTGATGATGAGGATGGCGGTGATCATGCTGATGATGATGATAATGATGATGCTGATGGTGACGGTGACTGTAGTGATGGGTTTGATTATGATGATACTGACGATGGTGAACAAACGAGGATGGATAGGGCGGATGCTCACGGTATCGACCGAGCTGACAGTTCGGAAAAAGGGTGACTATGTAGAAAAGGGAAAAGGCAAAGACACGTAGGTTTAGAAGCGCGGATGGCGAGCATGAGTACAAGCACGGGGACGATGACGCCCAAGGATGACTAATACGAGCACGAGGACGAGGACGAGGCGGGGGAGCAGCAGTAGCAGGAGGAGAGAGGGATGACGACGAGGACCAGGGCGAGAAAGAAGAGGATGAGGGAGAGAATGATGACGAGGACAAGCGTGATCACAACGGGCGACGATGAATCAAATGTGCAGAGGAAGGACGAGAATGAGGCGTAGTCGACGACGATGAAGAAAAGGAGAGAAAACTGATCGGGAGAGAGATGCGGGGGAAAGACGGTGATGGGACAAAGGCGTGGAATAGGACAACGCGGAAGACGAGATGGGAAGTTGGGAGACAGAGGGAGAAACAATGATGTGACGACGACGAAGACTGGGGGGGGGCATGGCGAGGAGCAGTATGTGATGATGGGGGGTGATCGAAAAAGGTAAGGACGAGAAAGATGGCGGGGGCGAGCCCGCCCTGACAGCCCAAGGACCCCCAGCTTCATGTGGCACCCCGTGCCACTATGCTACGCAAGCAACAGGCTCGACACAATGCTGCGCGTCACAACACCGGCACTACGTGGGCACACCATGCCTCTTACCCTCATTGTTCCCTTCGGCTCTTTTGAGCCTCCTCCTCCTCCGCCTGACCATCCCTCTCGCCCCTCCGTCTTTTACTCCACGAGCGTAATGCCCGAGATGGCCTGGGCAATCTAAGTGACAACGCGACAACCGTTCGAAATGCATGACAACAAATAACACTATCATCGCAAGACAGGTCTCACGGGTAAGCGCTCGTAAATCTCAAGCAGGTGCACACAACAGCGAAATGTGCATACGGGTCCTCTCTCCTGTGGAGAGGACGGGATGAGAAGCCACGGGATCGACCCCCAGGCAGCCCCCAAGAGGGCCTCAAGAACATTATCATGAGCCTGCTCCCATTCCTCCTCCACGCTTTGCCTTCCCCACATGTTCCCCCAGGGGTTCCCACAACGGCTGGCCGAACACATAATCCAATACCTTGGCCAAACTTTGGCCCAACGTTTGGCAACACGATCGTTTCCAAATGGCAGGGGGATCGTTTCCAATGGCAGGGGGCCGTGGTGGCTCGCCGTAAGCGTTTTCTATACCACAAGTAGTAGCCGGTAACCTGAACAATGTTGTCCAGGATGAGGTAAGTTTCGCCGTTCAACGCTACAACAAGTATCAAGAAACTGCCCATCGCAAAGACACACTGCGAGAGGAATTTGATACCTCGACTGAGGCCCAACACCACTGACACGGTTGAAATGCAAGTGATGATCAGGATGACCAAAATCTGGGTCGTGGTGTTTCGCTGGACGCCAAAAGACTCCTCTCCAATTTCATCATTGCAACTATATCCTTGTCCATTGCATCCAGGATCAGCGTACCTCTGTTCGTCTGGAATGGCGTAGTTCACGCCACGAAATGATCCCCAGCTGAGGCGCTGAAGCCCAGCATTGATCGACATGGCACCCAAGCCGAGAGAAGTGCAGACACCCGCGATAGAGGTGACGATGGAGAGGGCGTCCACGAAGTCGCCCATCCAGCCATAAACGTGGTCGCCGATGAGAGGCACGAACGCATAGCGAACGGTCATTGGGTATCCGCGCCGGTAGCTCATGATAGCCAGCACGGCACCCATCACCACGTAGGGGATCCAGCCGTGCAAGCCCCAATGGAAGACGCACACCATCAGCGCGTGCGTCGCGTCCTCGTCTAGAGTGCCGTACCCCTTTGTCCCAGAAGTGAACCTCGGCGATCCCGAGCCCTTATAGTGCCACATCGGCTCCGCCACCGCGTAGTAGAACAGGCCCGTGGAGACACCGCAACAGAATAACATCGAGAACCAAGTGGCAGTGCTAAACTCTGGCTCGTCGTCGTCCTTTCCCAGCTTGAGGTTGCCGTGCGCGTACATCGCCCAGAGGAGGACAACAACCCAAATGTCTTGAGAGACTATATACAACCATGTCCACACCTCTGGGATCCATCCCCAGGCGACTTCGTCCATGGCGTACTTCATGTAGTCTGGCTCGACGCAGCAAGCGATTACGAAACCCCACAAGAAGATGCAGGAAACGAAGAACACGACTGGGTTCATGATGACCAAGCCCTTGAGTTCAATGTGCCGGCACTTCTTCATATGAGCCTGCTCCGATTCTGACGCCTCCTCGTACGAGCAGATGGGCGCTGACGCCGCCATCCCGGCGCCTGCTCTGATGGCTTCGCAGGAGGTACTGTCGTATCTGCAAGGCTTTTGCCGCAGATTGCCTGAGCCACATTGCCGTTAACCCCGTGTTCCTCTTTCTCTTGATCACCTTCCCTCCATCATCCTCTCCCTCCTCAGCTCCTCCCCCACCTCCGACAAATTGCTCCGCGACCCATCGACCCCTTTCCTGCCCCCCGATCTGTCCAACCTCTCCTCATTACCCTTCCACCCCTCTCCGTCTCTCCAAAGCTGACGCCACCGAAACACGCACGCCGCAGCAAAGGGGAGCAGGATAAAGAGGACAGCCCTTAGCGCATTCGGTCCCAACCTGTAAACTTTCGCGGGGGACAAGGTGGGTACTTCCTTTCCCCCGTCCTCCTATCTTGCTTCCTCCCAACTTGCGTCAACTTGCATCGATTGCATTGCGTTCCGTTGCTCTGCATTGCCTTGCTTGCCATTGCGCCACATGGGTTACACTACAGTCACATCTCTATGTTCACTGACATGAGGAGCCCTGAGGAACCCTGCGGAACACTGAGCAACCTACAGTCAACCCGTATATTCAGGACGCACGATAAGGATGTAAGAGCCTTGGCAGGCCATGTCAACAGTTTGCGGGTGGGGCTGGCCAAGGATGGGCCGAAAGGGAAGGATGCAAAGGTAACCTCGGAAAGTCGTTCATCCTTACTATACGGGGTGACTGTACAGGAACCCTCCGAGATTCTAAGAAATCCTGCGAAATTGGAGGGATCCTGAAGAGTCCTGGGGATTCCAGAAGATCCCTGTGAAACCCAGAGAGAACCTGAAGAATCCAAAGACATTCTGAGGAACCTCAAGGAGAGCAAATGAGTCCTCGATAATCCGGAGAAGTCCTGAATTTCATGAAGGGACCCTGCGGAACACTCAGGAATCCGGCGGAATTCTGGTGAACTCCTCAGGATCCCTCAAGGACCCTGAGTGACCCTCAGGAACCCGCCGAACCCCCACAACCGAGAGGAACCTGGCGGGCCCTGTGGAACCATGAAGAACCGCATGAATCTTCTCCAATCCGTTCGAACCCTTTATGAGCCTTGCGCAATCCGAATCCTGAGGAGTCCTGACGAATCCAATGGAACCCCTGAAGACTCCTGAAGAACCCTGTGGCGCCTTGCCATGCGACGCGACACGGGAGGGGATCGCGCGGGGCCGCAGGGGGGGGGTCCCCAGACAGCACCGCGAACCCAGCAACAAGAAACAACACAAGTTCGACGCAGCCGTGCGGGGCCACCACGCGGGCCTCATGCGACAACACGAACGCTTGCCCACCAGAGAAGCATTAAGAGTTTGGTGTAGCCCTGCGGGGCAACACACAAGGCCAACTGGGAACCTACATTCAGATGTGCCCCGCGAGTGAAGCACCACATTGTAGCACAGCCACGCGGGAGGGTTCCGCAGTTCCCGCATGAGCAAGCACAAAGGCAAGCCCCATAGCTTCTTTGCAGATGGGCCCTCGAGGCAGAACACTAAACTTTACCTAGCACACAACAACCACACCATCAAATTTCGCGCAACTTGGCAAGCATGTCCTTCTGTGAAGGCCTGCTCCCGAACGGCTGAGGATGGCAACCAGACGAGGCAAACCAATAAACACGAGTGGTTGAACCGAGGCAAACCAATCGTCTTGCAATGTGTCATGCGGCCCTCCGCGCAAACCGCTGCGCAACAAAAGCAAATGCAAAAGCCTGGCCAACGCCGCGCAGGACACTTCGACAGCGCAGCCCCGTTAGGAGGCGCGCGGCCCTGGGGGCGCGCGCGGTGCCCCCGAGACGAAACACAAACGAAGGGTTACAGTCGAACCCGGGACAGAAAAACATCCCAAAGAACATGAGACCCTCCGCCGGCCAGAGCACACAGAACATCCGAGGTCCCCCCTCCCCAGGATGCACAAGAACAACCAACACGAGAACACTGGGGTACCCTCCCCGAGCAGACTTCGATCTAAATACCTCGTTCCGACTGCACTCAGAGGGCCTGCGCCGCCCTTTTTCAAATCTGGCGCTGCCTGGGCCGAGAAAGCACCCGGAGGCCGCCCAGACGGTCCAGGAGGGCCCAGAATCGCCAAACAATCACTCCAGGACGCCGCCGATGGCCTCCAGACGGCGCAAGAGGCCTCGAATACGCCCCAAGAGGCATCCAAGAGCTCTCCCGAGAGGGCCCCAAGAGGCAAAAATCATTGACTTTCAAAGCTGCCTGATTTGACAGATCTTGGCTGGTTTTGGCGTTCCCGCCTTTTCGGCTTCCCGATGCTCAAAGACGACCCAAGAGGCCCCCAACATCGCCCGAAGACACCCGAAGAGTCCTCCAAGATGGCCCCAAGGCGGCCCAAGAGGCCCTCGAGACGGCCCACGACGACCCCAAGACGACTTCAAGAAGGGCCACAGACGGGGGACCCGAGCGGACATCTCGAGCCTCCGGTCCCGAGAGGCCCCGAGGAGGTCCCAAGAGGCCCTAGATGAGCCCCCAAGAGGCCCCAAGAAGCCCCTGACCCACAATCCAGGCACGGTGGCGGGATGGGCTGAAAACAATCAAATATCCGCCGCCCCCCGTTGATTTATCACAAGGGTGCCTGGCGCGCTAGATCCTACATGTTTGGGCTCTCCCCCCCAACAAAAACTCTCCCCTGGGGCTCCAGCCCGTCCCACCGACCACCCGGAAGGCGCCCATTTTTCACAAAAAATCCCAAGACGGGTCAAGATGGCCTTCAAGACCGCCAAGATGACCCAAGCTGGCCTCCCAGATGCCTCCAAGGTGGCCAAGATGGCCTCCACGACGGCCCAAGAGGGTCCAAGATACTTCCAAGTCCGCCCGAGAAGCCTCCAACACGGCCCAAGACTGCCGAAGAGGTGCCCAAGAGGCCTCAAAGACGGCCCACAAAGCCTCCGAGAGGTCCTCCAGGAGGGCCCGAAGAGGCTAAATCATTGATTTTCAATCGGTTTCCGAAGGATTTTCGTATTTGCTCCTTTTCCGCCTTCCAACGGCCGAAGACGCCCAAGATCGCCCCTGGAGCGCCCCAGAGGCTTCCACCATGGCCTCAGGACTGCCAAAGAGGCCCCCAAGACGGCCAACCAAGAGGCCTCGAAGACGCCCAAAGAAGCCTCCAAGACGGCACTTTAGCACCCCAAGAGGGCCCCAAGTCGGCCCAAAGAGGCCCCCAAGACGGCTTCCGACAGCGTCAGATAGGCCAGGAGCCCACCAAGACGGCCCAAGATGGCCCAAGACGGCCAAAGAGGCCTCCAACAGGGCCTCCAGGAAGGCCCGAAGAGGCCCAAATCAAAGATTTGCTGTCGGTGTTTGAATGATTTTGGCATATGTTACTTTCCGGCCTACCGACGGCCCGAGACGGCCCAAGAGCACCCCAAGATCGCCCGAGAGGCCTCCAGGATCCAGAACGGCCCAAGAAGCCCCCAAGACGGTCCCAAGAGGGCTCCAAGACGGCCCAAGGAAGCTCCAAGACGCCCAAGGAAGCCTCCAAGACGGCCCTGGAGGGCCCCAAGTCGACCCAGAAAGGCCCCCAAGACGGCCCGCAGAGGGCCCAAAGACAGCCCAAGAGAGCTCCAAGACGCCCAAGGAATGCCCCAAGTCGAGCCAGAGAGGCCCCCAAGACGGCTTCCGACGGCGTCAGAAGTGCCAAGAGCCCACCAAGACGGCCAAAGAGGCCCCCGAGAAGCCCCCGAAGGCCCCCAAGAGGCCCAAGGAGGCCCCCAAGATGCCTCCAAGAGGCTCCCAGGAAGCTCCCAGGAGGACCCAAGAGTGTCCCCAGAGGCTCCCCAAATGCCCCCTCCTCCTCCTCCTCCTCCTCCTCCTCCTCCTCCTCCTCCTCCTCCTCCTCCTCCTCCTCCTCCTCCCCCTTCTCCTCCTCCTCCTCCTGATCTTCCCCGCCATCCTCCCCCAAGTGTTCCCCGAAGGGTTTGCACAACGGTTGGGGGAACACATGGTCCGACAGCTTGGCAGAGCTCTTGCCACAACGCTCGGCCACACGGGCGATTCTAGAAGGCAGGGGGGCGGCGGTGACTCGCCGTAGGCGTCTTCGATCTTCGTAGCACGCCGCAGTCGCGGATAAGAGGGGGCGGCGGGGACGTCTGGCCTGCGAGGCTCTGAAGAAGCCCGCCGCAGGTGCGCAATTTTTGCAAATTATACAGCGAGCCCGCCGACGGAGCCGATTTCTAGTAAAAATGATGTGGGTTGGTCGCGGGGTGGGTCGCGGGTGGGTCGCGGGTGGGTCGCGGGTGGATCGTGGGTGGGTCGCGGGTGGGACGTGGGCCGGGTCGCGGGTGGGTCGCGGGTGGGTCGCGGGCGGATCGCCGGGTGGGTCGCGGGTGGGTCGCGGGCGGGTCGCAAGTGGGTCGCGGGTGGTTCGCGGACTGGGTCGCGGATGTGTCGCGGGCCGGGTCGTGGGGGGGACGACGCCGAACAACACCAACACCAACAGCAACAGCAACAGCAACAACAGCAGCACCACCACCAACAACAATAACAACACAAACAGCACCAGCACCAACAACAGCACCAACAACAGCAGCAACACGAACACGCACAACAGCATGACACAGACACCAGCAGCAGCAACAGCAGCAACAACAACACTATCAGCATCAACAACACCAGCAACACATTTAACAACAACAGCAGCAGCAGCAACAACAACACCAACACCAACACCACCAACAACAACAACACCAACAACAACAACAGCAACAGCAACAACACCAACAACAACAACAACAACATCACCAACAACAATACCACCACCAACAACAACAACACCAACAACAACACCAACACCAACACCACCACCACCACCACCACCACCACCAACAACAACAACAACAACAACAACAACAACAACACCACCACCACCACCACCAACAACAACAACAACACCAACACCAACACCAACACCAACACCAACACCAACAACACCAACAACAACAATCAATCAATTTAAGGCTGTTCGCTTTTACTGACACGCGTTTCTTGCACCCTGTGTACACCAAACCTCGCTACCCGCCAACTTCGTCTTCGATTGCGCCCCTTTTCGGGGGAAATGCTTCCCTTGTCGGCCACTGACTGAAAAGCGAGGCACTCTCGAGCGAAAGCGTCTCGAAAGGCGCGCAGTGGCCCCATCGAGGCCCCAAAGACGCTCCGAGCAGGCCCCAACGAGCATCAAGGAGCCGCCCAGGAGGCATCCAGCACCGAAGAGGGGCCCCGAGAGGCCGCAAAGAGCTCCGAAGAGGCCCCCTGGGAGAGCTCCAAATATGCATGGTGTGTATAGTATGTATAATATAGTACGCATGGTGCATATGCATATATAAGTATGTATGTTATTTTATATGTGTATATATACATACATATAGGTTATCAGCCCCTCCCTCGATCACACTCAACCAAAAGCAAAAGGTGGAGGAGGGACAGTATGGCAGAGGGGTTGCCCAAACCAGTTCCGAGACGGATCTTTGTATGATCGCCCAATACGAAAAGAACGCACCGCCCGACATGCACCATCTGCGCTGCCCTGCATCCCGCGGCGCCCTCCCAGGACCCCACGAAAAGGGCAACCATTGCGCACTTCGCAGCCCTCACAGAGCCACGAGGTCTCGCCTTCATCCGCGCTGCCCTGCACTCCGCCATGCCCCTTCAGAGCCCACGAACCTGGCCTCCCAAGGTCCACGAGCCCTCCCTGCGCCGAGCCTCCCAGGGTCCACGCAATGGGGCGACAAGTGCACAGGTCGCAGCCCCCGACAGAGCGGCGAAGTCTCGCCTTCATCCGCGCTGCCCTCACCTCCACCGTGCCTCCGGGGAGCCCACGAAAGTGGCAAGAATTGCACAAAACGGAGCCCCCGAGGGAGCCGCGAGGTCACAATTGGATCCGCGCCGCCCTCACCTCCGCCGTGCCTCCCAGGAACCCACGATTGCGCAGTTCGTAACCCGCGACGGAGCCGCGAGGTCTCAAATGGATCCGCGCCGCCCTCACCTCCGCCGTGCCTCCCAGGAACCCACTAACGTGCCAAGTCACAAGTGGACCCGCGTGGCTCTCAGCTCCGCAGTGCCTGCCATGAGCCAACGAAAATGGAGACAATTGAATACTTCGCAGCCCGCGACGGAGCCGCAAGGTCTCAACCGGACCCGCGTGGCCCTCGCCTCAGCCGTGCCTCCTGGAAGCCCACGAAAGTTGCGACAATTGCACAGTTTGCAGCCGCCGAGGGAGCCGCGAGGTCTCAAATGTATCCGCGCCTCCCTCACCTCCGCCGTGCCCCCCAGGAACCCACGAGCGTGGCGACAATTGCTCTCTTCGCAGACCCGGAGGGAGCCGCGAGGTCACAACTGGACCTGCGTGGCCCTAGCCTCCGAGGTGCCTCCCTGGAGCTCACGAAAGCGGCGACAATTGCGCGCTTCGCAGCCCCCGAGGGAGCCGCAAGGTCTCGACTGGACCTGCGCGGCCTTCACCTCTGCCGTGCCTCCAGGAGCCCACGAAAGTGGCAACAATTGCGCACTTCGCAGCCCCCGAGGGGGCCGCGAGGTCTCAAATGGATCCGTACCGCCCTTACCTCCGCCGTGCCTCCCAGGAGCCCACGAACGTGGCGACAACTGCGCACTTCGCAACCTCCGCCGTGCCTCCCACGAGCACGCGAACGTGGAGACAGTTGCTCACTTCGCAGCCCCTAAGAGGACGCATAAGATGCAGGAGGACGCACAAAATGAACGAAGAGGTTGCGCGAGCAGCGCTTTCTTCAGAGCGGGAACCCAGCACTGGAAAGCTGGGAAAAAACACGCATAAAATTGCAGCTTGCTGGTCTGCCCAGTGCGGCAAGGTCTTAACACAACTGGCGTTTCCCGGCGGTCCTGTTCGGCCCGAGATTGCCCTCGTCTGACTATACAAGACGAAGTCCACCTTGCACGTCTGCACGCCCCGCCCCACCCGCGATGGGTCAGGGCACCAGACCGCGACAAGGCGGGCGGAGGTGGCCACGGAGCCTCCCAAGGATGCTCCCAGTGCACCAAACAGTGTTCATTAAGTTCTTGGTGCTCACTGCTTTGCCATCTCGCGGATTCGCTTTCGATGGACTTCTACGGCCTCAAGACGGCCAAAGAGAGCCCCACAAGGGGCCAAGACAGTAACCACGAAGGCTCCGAAGGCTCCCCATTGTTTGATCGATGACCACCAGCATGGCTCCCGACGAGCCCGAAAGGCCTCCACGAAGTCCCCCAAAGAGCCTCAAGAGGGCCTCAAAGGCTGCCAGAAATGGCCCAACTGATCTTCAAGATGGCTCCAAGAGGCCTTTACAAGAGGCCCACAGAGGTCTGTTAGTTCACCGAAATGTGCCTCGGTGTCTTATGCTTCCCGACCTCCCTTCTCCAGACAACTCGCCTCAGCGAAGCGCGACGAATTACGAAAACTTCGGGGTTGTTTGTTCGAGCCACGGGAGGTCCGAGGGCGACAGTGGTGTCGAATGTGATGGCCAATCCCAAGGATGTCAGGAGCACAGCACCCAATTACGATCTGCCTACCGTAGCCTGCGAACTCAATACGTCGTCCTCGTTGCACCCCCCCTCCCGTGGAACAGATTCCCGCCGACCGGGTCCCTGATCAGCAGGGCATCCACCGCGTCCTCAGGCAAAGGCACTTGCTCTTCCCCCTCGGCGGCGCCCAAAAGGGGGTGGGGCGAGGGAGGCGGCCTTGATGAAGAGGCTGGGGGACACGTCAGCAGGACTCGGAGCCTTCTCGCAGGCCTTGCAGACGGCAGGACGACTTCTCAGAAGCATCCTGACATCATTGAGGTCCGCCCCCCCATCGCGCCAACGACCATTGCCGCGCCGCCTCCTCTCGTCGTCCCCCTCCGACGGCGGCGACCAGCAACAAGGCACCCGCCCACTCTTCATTCCCTTCCTCCTGGCTCCTTCTCCCCTCCCCCCCGCCTCTTCCCCCTCCTCCTCCTCTCCCAATCCTTTCCCTCTCCCTCCTCCTCCGTCTCCTCCTCCTCCTCCGTCTCCTCCTCCTCCTCCGCCTCCTCCTCCGACGACGACGACGACGACGACAGCAACCACCACCACGTTGATGTCGAGCACTGGCAGGGCATCCACAGCGCCAGCGCGGGGAGGGAGCGGAAAACCAAAACCGACAAGATCAAGCGCATAAGCTTTGTGGGACATTCGCGCGGAGTTCCAGGGTCGGCGCCGACCTCCCTGCCCGCACCTCTGGCGGCATCTCCGTTGCCGCCACCGCGCACCAAGAGGAGGGCGGAAGAGGGAGGATGCTCCAGCAACGCCAGGGCGCCCTCCCCACGCTCACCTGGGAGATGAGGACAGTCCAATCAAAGCCATTTGGCCTCTTGCGGGCCAGCCGATCCCGATCGATCCATCGGGGTCGGTCGGCGCCTGCCGCCCGATCGATCGCGGTGGCAGGGCGCATCGCGCATCGGCCAGCCCCCGAGGCCGGGCTCACGCGCGCCGCGCGCCATCTTCTGCGGCAGGGGGCCACCCGTGCCTCCCTGTCCCCTGCCGCAGGCCGCGGCGCTCGCGGCCGCGCTGCGGCCCAGCGGCGGGGCGCCGCGACATCGCCGAGGAGGAGGTCCAGAGGGCGCTGCACACCGCCGTGAGCGGCAGCAGAGAGCCCAGGACAGGCTCCTGCTCCGCCTGCGGGCAGCCGCCGAGCGCCTGGCCGCCCACCACTCTGCCCAGCCAGCGATGGCCCGAGACGGGAAGGGCAGAGGCAGTGGTGGCCGAGGCGGCAAGGGCCAGGCCCAGGAGGAAGCAGCACCGCCAGCAGCGCCCCCCATGGCGCCAGGAGAGGTGGCATGGTGCTGGCTGGCAAGAGCAGCATTGGCATGCGGAGCCAGCAGGCGAGGACCCGCCCTGGCGCAGGGCGCCATCACGGCCACGGCGCTCTGGCCAGGCCAGCCCTCGCCAATGGCAGCCGCAGCAGCAGCAGCAGCAGCCCAGCCAGCCCCCCTGGCAGCAGCAGCAGCAGCAGCAGCAGCCCAGGGCGGGCAAAGGCGGCCAGGCCAGCTCCAGCAAAGCGGACCAGCGGGCCCAAAAAGTCATTGACTCTGTGGCAGCCTGCACGCTGGACGAGGCCACCTCCCACCCAAAGTGGCAGGCGCACCCGGCCGACCGCGCAGGTATCCAAAAGTTCCTGAGCAGCGCTGACCAGAGGCTGAGGAAGCTCGGCGACCTGGTCATTGCCAAGCAGGCCGCGGGCGACAGCACGAAGGAGCAGCTGATGGAAATCTCGGTCATTAAATATCAGAAGCTGGTCACGAGGAGGCCGAATGACCAGCTACAGGTGCTCAGCAAAAGGCGCAAGGCCATCAAACTCGAAGTCATCGCCCTCGAGGCCAAAATGAACGAGCTGCGGGACGACCTCAAGGCCAAGCAGCAGGAGTTGAGGCAGGTCGAGTCCAACATCGCCGCTGCGCGGGCCGTGCTCGCCGACGGCGGCGCGGCGGACGACGAGGGCGACTGGGACACGGACGGGTTTGGCTTGGCGCCGAGCTGGGACACCTTCCACAAGGCCGTGATCGACAGGCGCCTGAACAGCGAAGCACCTGGTGACGGACCTCCAGCTTGGCCAGCGGGAGTGGTGGGGCGCTCGCCACGCTCAAGAGCCAGCTCGGCAGGCAGCGCAACCAGAGGCTTCGCCGATCAGGTGGCTAAGGCGAACGCGGAGAGGGCCCACCAACAGCAACGCCATGCCGAAGCCGAGCATGAGTTTGCTGCCGAGCTGGCGGAAGTCAGGGGGGTCGCCCGCGAGCAGGCACTCCGCCACAACGCCGAGCAGGCGAAGCTCAGGCTGGCCCTGAAGGAGGAGTCAGAGCAGCTGCAGCGCACCACCGTAGCGGAGAGCGCAGCCCAGCAACAGCAGCAGCAGCAACACAAGGCTCTCCGCCACGAGATCAAGAAGCAACAAGCCGAGCAGCTCGAGTTCGCGACGCAGATGGAGGCAAGGTTAATCAGCCATGACGCAGCTTTCAGTCAAGTCAAGGCTGAGGCCGAGGCGGCGACCCAACGTGCAAATCACCTGCGAGAGCAGCTTGAGTGCGCCCGCGCTGAGCACCGAGCGCAGCCGCAGCCCCAGGACAGGGTCTACCAAGACCTACTGCGGGCAAGCGCCGAGGCGCAGGAGGCATTGCGACAGGCCCAGCACGAGAGCGCCCAAGCGACAGCTGCAGCTGGCACTCTCAAGCAGCAGCTCATCAGGCAGGAGCTGGTCATGGAAGAGAAGCTACAGGAGGCCAAGAAGGACCGCGCCCTTGAGCTTGAAGCTGCCGCTGAATCAGCCAGGGCCCAGGCAATTGCCCAGGCCCAAGTGGTTGCCAATGCCAAGGGAAAAGGATCCCCCCCGCCGGCAGAAGCGGCCAGGCTGCAAGGGATCATCCAGACAGCAGCACGGCAGCAGGATCGGCTCAAGCAGACCAAAAGCGAGCTCGAGGCAGCTGAGGCCCGCATCCATGAGCTCCAGCAGTACTCCAAGATTGAGGCGGGCGCTGCGCAGCGTGCAGTACAGGTCGCCTACCACGAAGCAGCGGAGCTGAGAAGCGCCAACGAGGAGCGGCAGGTCCCGCACGAAGTGCAGGCATTGCAGTTCGCCCTGCTAAGGACCAGAGCAGAAGAGGAGGAGATTGCGAAGGCCAGTCTGAAGGATAAGGAGGCAATGCGGGCGGAGCTCGAAGGCAGTGCTGAGCGAATAAGGTCGAGTCTCACCCGCCAAGTCATGATAGAAGAAGCGAACGCACATGATTTGCAGCTGCACACAGAGAGCCTGCGACAGGAACTGAGCAGCTACGCGGTGCAGCTGAGCGAGCAGAGGTCCAACGCAGCGGTGCAGGAGCAGGCGCTGGAGGAGGAGCTCGCCCAAGCCCTCACCTTCAGGATCGCCAGCATGGAAGAGGCCTCCGCCATGGAAGACTTTGCCAGCCAGCAGAGGACGGGCAGGGAGGAGGCCATTCACCTCGCGCTGCAAGAAAGCCTCCAGCGCTCCCGCACGCTACACACCGAGCTCGACGCCATCGCAAAGAAGGAGAAGCAGGGCGCGTCGGAGACAGAGGAGTTAAAGCTGAGAGTGCAGAGCCTGGAAGCCATCGCAGCCAGTAGGGAACGCGAACGCAAAAACCATGGTCAACCTGTACGCCGAGATGAGGCAATACGGGCAGGAGGGCTACGACTTCACGAAGAGGGCAGCTCATCACCTCGTCCAAGGGGGCCACCTCCCAACGTCCCAAGAGTCCATGGACGACTACCAGGAGGCCGCCGACCTGTACGAGAAAGCTAGGAGCAGCCGGGGCAGCTACCGCCCCAGCGGAGCCCCCCGTTGCGACCACCCTCCCAACTGGTGCAGCCGAGGAGCGCCCAGCCAACAGGGGCCGTAGGCAGGGCAGCTCCTCGCATCGGAGGCCCGCATCAAACAGGTCAGCCAGATCAGCAGCCCGCCAGACCGATGAAGGCGATGTACCCCGCAGAGAGCGCGACAGGTCCAGGAGCCCCGACAGGCCAGACCCGCATGAGGAGGCAGAAAGGTACGAGCGTGAACAAGATGATTTGCGCAGACAAGACGCCGATGAGAAAACACAATGGGAAGCCGTACAGATGGAGGAGGAGCTGGAGTCCGTAGTGAGGGATCACGAAGCGGAGGAGATCCAAAGGCGCTACTACGAGGATGCCCCCATGACCCAGTTCGGCCCTGCGGGCCCACAGGACTCCCAAGCGGAGGACGACTGCTCGGAGCACGCGCCGATGATCTACCCCGCCAGCTGGCCGCCCTGGAGCCAGGATCACCCCGCACCCGAGGAGGGGGGGGAGATGAGGGGAGTCACGCAGCACGAGGCAGACACAGACTTGGCATCCACCTCAAGGGCTAGCTCGGCACCAGCAGAGCAAGGCGACCCTCCTACTCCGATAGCATCTCAGGTGATCTTCATCCCAGCGTCGCCAGCGCCACTCAGCGAGAGATCACTCAAGCCCACTGTTCCATTTGGGCATGATGAGCTGCGCGCCCAAGGAGGTGGAGAGGGAGCCGACAGCTTCGTACTGACCCCTCCCCCTGTATCCCAGCAGAGCGCGGAGGCGGCAGCAGCCAGCATCGAGAGGCAGTACGAGGGCATCGACATCCTAACGCGCCAGCACACCTCAGCCGCCGCCGCAGCTGCAGCCCTTGAGGAGGCGTTTGGACCCGCGCCCGCATTTCCAGGAGAAGACATCAGCCAGGCCCACAAGGGTCAGCGGGTAGACTCTGGAGAGTCAGGCATAGCACGTTTTCGTGGCCGAGTGGCCCGCAGGAGGGACGAGGCAAGGGGCACAGCAACCCCCTCCCCTCCTGCAACTCCTGGAGCCGAGGAGCAGGCAGCAGCAGCGCCCGCCGAACCCCCCCGAGGGGGGGAGGGGGCCTAGCAGCGCCGCCAGGCATCAGGTCATGCATGACAGAATTCACGGCCAGGAGGCGGCCGATGAGTCCGACAGGGCAGAGCACGACGGATGTGGGCTTCCTTCACGCTCTCCGATCAGTTCGACAGCGTCGATCTCCTGTGCAGCATTGGGGAGAGCAGCTGGGGCCCAAGGGCTGCAGCACGGCAGTGGGGTCCTCCACTACGATGCTCGACCTACCCACCACCAGAGGCCTGAAAGCACGGCGGGCCCTGGGGTAATTTGTGACAGCCGTCTAGTAACACATAGACCAGCAGAGACTGCGACAGTCTCATACACCAGAGCAGATACTCCCAGGAGTCCAGGGTCCCGAGGGGCCACGACTCCAAGCAGAGGCGTTGCCGCAACTGGCATTGGCAGCGGGAGGGCCACTCCCAATCGCAGCAGCCAGCAACAACAGAGGTATCAGTCACCTGGGTCTCGAGGGGCCAACGTGACACCACCACGGCCGACACGAGGGCCGCCCGCCGCGTCTCGAGGGGCGCTAGGCGGCAGCCAAGGAGGCACACTACCAGGGAGGAGTGATGCATCCGCCAGTCAGTCAGCACTTCAGGTCACAAGCCACCAAGATGGCTGCAAGGATGCGTTACCGGCTGCCCTTGCACACAGCACGCCCCCCTCCACCATCCGAGTCCACGAGATCGAGAACGCGGACAGGACCTTTCTCGATGGACAAAACTCGAGTGGCAGCGAGGCCGAGGACGGCACGGAGCAATGTTACGAGAAGTGGAAGCACGCGCGCGCAGTCGCAGCCTTCCGAACAGCCCAGCAGCGAGCACGCCGTGCACGGCGCGCTGCGGCGAGCCACAGTCGTCGGGACGACAGCAGCACCCATAATAAGTACCGAGCCCTGGTGGTGGATCAGGAGCACAGCGCCCGCACCCGATCCAGCCGCGCCAGCGACCAGCAGAAATCGAGTGGTCAAGAAGGCAGCCCAACCTGGCGGGCACGCACGGAGTCCCCTCACACTGCAAGGCCGCTGACGAGCAGATCTGCCCCCCCACAGAGACGAGCAGATGCGGGAGCGTTCCCCCTTGCAGGTGCGAAGGCCTGGCAGCAAGCCTCCGTCGGGAGGGTGGTCGATGCCTTGCTCCCAGGCCAGGGGCTTCGTCCAAGGGCACTCGAGACAGGACCCCAACAGCAGCTACACTGGCAGTAGCACAGGGTGGAGACCAACGACTCGGCCACCACCGATCAGCAGCACACACAGCATCCCACCCACGGCCACAGCACTGCCTGAGGTAGAGGCCAATCCTGCCCCAACCAACACCCTTACGCCAGACCGGCGCACCAAGCCCCAACACCCACCAACTGGGCAACTTGAAGACCTAGCCGAGCCCGAGCAGCACACAGTGCCTACTAGGGCCTGCCCAAGCTGGCGCGCTAGCGCGGGGTCGCCTCGCACTGTAAGGCCGCCGACGGGCGGACCTGCTCCCCAGCGGGTAGAGCAGCTGCGGGATCAATCCCCCTTACAGGTGCGTAGGCGTGATGGCATGCCTCCGACGGGAGGGTGGTCGAAGCCGTGCCCTCGCGCCAGCGATGTCGTGTTGGGGTGTCCAACCAGGCCCAGCGACATCCAAGCTGATCCAGCATCACCAGTGGCCCCAGTCCCGACGGACCCAAACAGCTCACCACGGCCAGACAGGTGGAAGCCAACGCTCCCCTCGGCATCAGCTCGCTCCCACCACGGCATGGGTGCCACCAATCACCCAGACGCCCTGGATGGCGAACCTCATCGTCTACGCGACAGAATGCTCCACGCCCAATCACACGAGCCCCTGTTCAGTCAGGCCGTGCGGGCTGGATCGGGCAACTTGAACTTCGATGAGGGGAGCCAACTGCCACCATCACTACCCGTGAAGCGGAGTGCGCCTCAGGCTGGGGTCCCACCTCTACCCCCGCCTACCCACTCCGCACCATCACAGCTACCTCCAGCCCGCATTACCAGCACACCATGTCCCACCCTACATGGCACGGAGCCTGTGCCAGACGATGACGTCGAGTACTCCCCCGAGTACGTCAGTGCTGAGAGGGCCAGGCGCGGCCGAAGGCAACGGCAGCCCCCCACCACGGCAGCACCAGACAGAGGCCAACCTGCAGTGCTGCCAGTTCTCAGCCAAGACCCAGTAGCCGAGACCCTGCGAGGCCGAGGCCGCGTCAATGTCTGCGCCGACGTCGACACCACGACCCTCCACAATATGGCAAGGCTGGCGCTGGAGATGCGCCCATCACGTGAGCTGCCGACTAGGCGCACACACATCTACACGGACGGCAGCTACAACGGCATCCCACATACAGCCGCCAGGGCAGTAGTTATTGTCGACGAGTACGACGACGGGCGCAACTCACGAGGCCCGTTTGGCTTTCGGGGTTTCATTGCTGGCAAGGTCACCGAGTCCCTAGACGGCATGGCAAACAACGAGAAGGTGACGGCATACACAGCTGAGCTCACGGCAGTGCTTTGGGCACTAATGTGGGCCCTTGGTCAAGACACCGCCGCGCCCATCGAGATCACGCCCGACGCCCTCAACGTTATCAACCTGGCCAAAGGCGAAGCCCAATGCCATGTACACCCGAGGCTGGGGGCCGCCATTCGCACGCTTGCTGGCCTCCTCCAACAAGCCCGACCTACTCAGTGGCATCACATTAACTCGCACATTGGCCACCCTTGGAATGAGCTCGCAGATGGGATAGCAGATCAAGCTTCGGCCAGCGACCTGATGGACCCGAATATCGCAGCAGTGCAGGCGATCGCGCACAACAAATTCCTTTCCTGGGAATGGTTACGCTCAGCGCCAGATGCGGTCAAGGCCGCATACCCTCCCATGCGGAACCAAGACTTCATCATCGGGGCCACTCACCCGCAGGCAGCCCCATGTGCGATCCAGAGGCCCATCAGCACCACCACCATCAAGGCCGACCTCAGCTTGAATTTGTGCACCTACAACTGCAGATCACTCATGGCCGCCGTCAGCTTCAAGTCGGGCAAAGGCAAGGCGGCCAGTAAAAGCAAGCAGAGCATCTCCAAGGTTACGCACCTAGCAGCACAGTTTGCTGACATGGGCCTGCGCGCGGTGGCCCTCCAGGAGACGCAGAGCGAAGGAGACGTCCGCAACGTTGGAGAATATGTTTGCTACTCCTCAGGCCACACGCAGCAGAACAGAGGATGCGACATGTGGCTTAACGTCTCCCAGCCGATCAGCGTGAGTGGGGCAGCGAAGTACATAGTGCCAGAGACACCCTCGTCCTCCACCAGCACGACAGGCTCTTGATCATCAAGACCCGCGTTGCAGGCACAGACATGGTCATCGCCTCCGCGTACGCACCCCACGAAGACTCCCAGGCGGCTGAGAAGACAGAATTCTGGGAGTCTGCCCAGCGACTGTCTGCCAAGTACCACGTGGACATCTTCATGGGGGACCTGAACGGGCGTCTTGGCGACTATGAGTCCCCAGGAGTTGGCGCCGGTGGGTACCCAGAACCGACCAACGGCAATGGCAAGCACATCGTCAGCTTCGCAGCCGACACCGACATGGAGGTCATCAACACCACGAAGGATCCAGGCAACAATTCGTTTACGCATATCGGATCGAAGGGGCAGCGCCACAGGATCGACTACATCCTGCTGAGCTCCTCCATTGCCCCGTACGTTGCGAGCTGCAGCACGGAGCCAGGTCTTGACCGAGGCACAGCTGCACAAGACCACATACCAGTACTCGCCACCCTCAAGTGGGCCGTCTGCAAGACCACCAAGGCCTCAGGACCGCGGCCCGATCTGACCAACTTAAACAACGATGACGCCAAGGCCAGCTTTAAGGAGATTCTCAAGCAGGCCCCGATCATCCCCTGGGAGGTGGACGTCAACACCCACTGCGAGGAGGTCACCAGAGTCGTCAACAACGCGGCCATCCAGGCCTTCGGCAAGGCCGTCAAGGCAGCGAGGAAGCCCCTACGTCTCCAAGACTACCATGGGCCTAATCCGAGCCAGGCGCCTCACACTTCGAGTTCATCGCGCAGTGCTCAGAGGAGAAGCCCATGACGACCGACCTGGACGACTAGTAGCCCACGCCCACTCTCTTCTTGGAGGCGAGGTCGGGGCCTAACTAGCCCTGTGGAGCAGAGAGCGTGGCGACGACGATGGCACCATCCACGACATCCACGACTACGCGCACCTCCTCCTGAACTGGACGATTTCGCCCATGGTCTACGCCATGGCCATCCTCTCCTTCCTCACCAGGTCTGGGCTGCTCGTTGCCTCGGCCGTCGAGAAGGACCGTAGTGCCTTCCTCAGCCGGCTTGCCTCAACTGCGTCCTCCGCCTCCGCTGCGAACGACGCTGCGGCCCAGTGGAAGGCCTACCGCGACCTATTAAGGTATGGCGGGAGGAAGGCGAAGCTCCCAGCAGGAAAGCCGATGAGGCTCGACAAGGATGGAGAGGTGATCCACAACTCCCAGGACATGGCGGACCAGGAGCTCATACATTTCGCGCAGATACAGGCGGGCAAGATCGTGACAGCGGATGATCTTGCCAACAAGTATAATCATGACAGCAAGACCAGGCCCTTCGACGGCATGCTGGATCTCTCCATGGCGATGCCCCTGGCCGTCTGCCAGGCCCAGCTCGCTGCGGCCAAGACTGGGGCGCAAGGAGGTCCTGACGGGCTCGCGAACGCCGTCCTCAGGGCGGCTCCTACAGAGGCAGCCACGCTACTGCATCCCCTCTTCACCAAGGTGGCGACCACCGTACGGGAGCCGCTGAGCTTCAAGGACGGGGACCTGGTAGCAATCCCCAAAGGAAAAGGCGACCCGCGATACCTCCTGGCGTACCGCGAGATCCTCTTAAACAACGTCCTGGGCAAGCACCACCATAAATACCTGAGGGCCATGCTCAACACTACCAGCGCCATAGCGCTGGAGGACATCCAGGTTGGCGGCCGGCCCAAGCGAGGGGCTGACATGGCGGTCCTAGCGGCGCGCCTCTTCACAGAGAGAAGCCAGGCCCAAGGGAAGTGCTCCATGATCAGCTGCTACGACTTAAAGGAGGCCTTCTACTCGGTTGTCGTCCAGCTGGTCCACGGCATCCCAGGCGAGGAGGACGAAGTCAAGGAGGTGCTAGACAACCTAGAAGTTCCCCTATGGGCCCAGCCACAATTGGAGCACCTCATGGCCAACCCAGGGATACTCGACACAGTGTTGGACGGCTCCCACCTGGCTGCCCTCATTGCAGAAGGGTATCGCAACAGGTGGACATCGCACAGGTTCTCCCAGAACTTCATGGCGCCGCACAAGGGCACGAGGCCTGGCGTGCCCCTAGCCGACGCGGGCTTCAATCTGCTCTTCGGCCGAGTCCACCGCATGATTGACAGCTGCCTTGCGCAGCGAGGGCTAAGAGCCCAGGGCAAGCCCCTGGAGAGCAGCTTCGCATGCGACACCGACCCCACAGACGGACCACTCCAGGAGCACGAACCTCACGGCGTATCTCTCGTCGACGACCTCACGGGCATGCACGTGTTCAGCAGCCCCGATCACATCCAGTCCGAGGCCACGGGGCTCTGCGAAGCCGTCTACTGCGCCACCAGCAACTTCGGCCTCCAGCTGCAGCTCACCAAGACCAAGGTGATGATCGACTTCAGTGGGCCTGGGAGCCGGCAAGCTCGGGCCAGCTTCTATTCCAATGGAGTGCCGAGGATCGAGGTCCCTCTCGCAGAGAGCCACGTCGAGGTTGTCCGCCACCACAAGCTCCTCGGGACCTACGTAACCGACAATGCATCCCCTGGGGTGGATGTCGCAGTGAAGGTAGCCACCGCTGCGACATCCACGAGGCCTCTCCATCGCGAAGTCCACCGTCGCTCAGAGCTGGCCATCAAAAACAAGGCCTACCTAGCCGACAGTGTGGTGCTATCCCAGCTGCTATACAATGCGTCTACCTGGCCTGAACTCACAGCAGGCCAGGCCAGGAATTTCAACAACCAGTATATCGTGAACTACGCTGCCGCGCAGAGGATCACTTGGAAAGTACGACAGAAGAAGGAGGCCACGAACACCCAGATCCTCGAAGGGGTCGACAAGCTGCCCCCCGAGATAGTCCTACGTCTTGAGCGGCTACGACTATTCGGTAGATGCCTCAACTGGGGACCCCTGCACCTCCGCCGACTACTCAGCCAAGCATGGGGCGGGAGTTACGGCTGGGTGGCACTGCTCCGCCGCGACTGAGACTGGGTCCGCGACCACACAGGACCTGACGAGCGTGGTGGAGCATACACGCTCGAAGACTGGAAGGACTGGGCCAGGAACGGCTACAAAAGCTACCTCAACGCAGTCAAGAAAGCTTGCCAACGTGGCAAAGCCCGCCAGTACGATCACGACCACCACGCTCGATGGCGGCTACGACTCCAGCGGTGGACCAACACGGAAGCCATCTCGCCCTTCCCAGACCAGCACTTCGAGCAGCAGCGCAAGTACCTATGCTACCGCTGCGGACGCACTGAACTCAGCGCAGCAATTTTACGAGCCCACATCACCAAGGACCACACCTCGTCGGGGCATCCCATCTCGTGGGCAACTGGCTCGGTCTGCTACGGATGCGGCATGGACTACCACGCCACAAACAGGCTGGTCAAGCACTTGCTGCGCGTGCGCAGGTGTGCTCGACCCTGGCGAAAAACACGTCCAGCACTCCTCAGCAAAGCCGAGCTGCAGCATAACCAGCAAGTGGTGCGCGACCAGCAGCAGGCGAACATAAGGGCGGGCAGGCCCATCGACTGGGCAGAGAAGCCTGCAGTCCCTGCTCGTCCTCCAGAAATACACGCGGACGAGGACAGCGACGACAGCAATGGCGGCCACTACAAGAGCCCCGAGCTCCCCTTCATCGAGGAGCCACCGCCGCCGCCAGCTGTTGTACCCAGGCCCAGGCCAGCTCGGACTCTATACGTGCTGCATATGTTCAGCGGCCGTCGCCGAGAGGGAGACGTTCAGGATTGGTTCGACCGCATTAGCAGTCGGGCTTCATGCGACATACACATGCTCAGCCTGGACATCGCCAACGACCCGACCTTCGGCGACCTGACATCAGAAGTCGCAGTCAACAAGTGGCGAGGCATGGCACAAGCAGGGAGGATTGCAGGAGTCATCGGCGGACCGCCGTGCGAGACCTGGAGCCGAGCGCGCCACCTGCCCCCCAATGACTGCAGGGGTCGCCCACCAAGACCCCTAAGGCGCAGCAACAGCTTGCGGGGCCTTCGCTACCTTTCCCGTCCAGAGATGGAACAAGTAGCGATAGGCAATCGCCTATACAGGACACAGCTGGAGCTCATGTACATGTGCCTCAACCTTGGAGTCCCAGGCATGCTCGAGCACCCGTGCGAGCCCACCGAGGAGCACTTCGCCAGCTCCTGGAGGCTCCCCGAGACGCGCCACCTCCTGGGCCAGCAGGGAGTCGAGCTGATCACATTCGACCAGTGCACCTGTGGAGCGCGTTCGAGGAAGTCCACAAGCCTGCTGGCGGTATCCCTCCCAACTCTCCGAGCGGAAATCAGCAGATTGCCTGGGGGCGGGAGGTGCTTCCACACGGCCTCCTACCACGCGGAGCTGGCGGGCATCGACGACGACGGCCAGTGGCGCACCGCGGCGGCCAAGGAGTACCCGAACAGGTTGTGCCAGGCCATCGCGACTGCACTGGTGAAGCAGATAAGGTGGCGCTTTGGCGAGTCGCCTAGCGACGTCCACGGATGGCACATCGACGACGACGTGGCCCACTTCTTCCAGCCGCTCGACCGCTACAAGACCAGGGAGATGGGTCAGGACTACCACCGTGGCCCAGCGAGGCGAGGGAGCGCCCCGACCTGGTTGGAGGAGGCGAGGGAGTGGGCCCTGCAGGACCGACCCGACAAGGCAATGGGCAGGACCACCAACTCGACGGGAGCTGTTCGAGCACAGGCTGACGACGCGGATCGCGACGAAGAGCCCTGACGACAAGTACAAAAGGGTCAGGACGCAAGTCCTGAGGAAGCCCCGAGTGCGAGGGAATACCTCAGGCTACGTCGCCAAGTTTTGCACGAGTTGTCAGGACGCAAGTCCTGGGGAAGCCCCGAATGCGAGGGAACACCCCAGGCACACGTCGCCACGTTTCGCAGCAGTGATGGACACGGCCGCCGTACAGCCAGGGCTCAGAGGTACCAGCCAGACATATGCCAACTACACCAAGTACAAGTCAACGCTGCCCTGGTGAGGCAAGGATCAAACTTCGAGACGGGCTCGAAGGGCGGGGGGGCAGGACGAGCACTGCCCGCGCCTACCAGGGGGGATGGTGAGGGGCACAGGGGGGGGTAGGACGCAACTACCCGCGCCCCCGCGGTCCAAGCTCGCCACCCCCACCATTCCCATGGCGGAGATGGAGCTCCCGAGCGCCCAAGGGCGAAGCATAGGGCAGCCGAGACCTTCCTCATCGACAACAGAAGAATCACTGGGCCTGGGGTTCGCCCCCACCGAGGGCACTGTGACCCCTAGCCATAGCGGGACGAGGTGGGGCCGCCAAGAACCCTACTTGAAGTCGGTGCATGGAGGCCTGAGTGCGCCTACGACCTATTCCACCTACCAGCAACAAGCCGATCCCCAACGACCCGTAACCAGCACGACAGGTACCTCAGCGGCTGAATCGAGCACCAGGAGCCTGGGCCCCACACAGTCTAGCAGTTCCACTCGACCAGCGCGACCGAGCCCAGTACCAAGAGCCTACCATCACCAAGCCAAACGACCACTGGATCAGCGATGCCGAGTTGAATGGAATTGAATGGAAAAGGTTCTTTATACCGCGCCAAGTACTACCACTTCGACCAGCACGACGGTGCCGAGCACCACAGGGTCGAGGGCCAGCCAGCCAGCCACTGCTTCAACCAGCGTGACTGGCCCGAGCACCACAAGCTGGCATCACAGTCACAAAGTATTGCGAGGACCAGCACTACCGAGTCGAGGACAACAGCTAGTGCTACTGGGTCAAGACATACCTGGATGACTAGTGACTGGGACGAAGGCCACAGGGTTGGGCACAGCAGAGTTAACCAACAACTTCGACCAGCATGACTGAGTCGAGTACCACAAGCTCGAGGGCAACATAATCATGCTGTACTACAAGACCGAGGGCCACCACGTGGCCCAGCGAGCTGGACGAGAAGTCCTCGTCCAGTACCACCAGATCGACGAGCACTGAGAGTGCGAGGCTCTCGAGGCTCGGCGAGAGCGCAGCCGACGACGCCTGAGGGGGCCGAGTCGTCGGAGTCCCGAGGGACATAATTTGGTGCCCCCCCATTACCCCCAGCCGCTTCCTCTTCCATGTATGGTTTCCTGGTTCGGGCCTTGTGCTCGTGGGGGTAATGGGGGGGGGCACGCCAGGCGCCCCTGGCCCACCGAACTCCAAGGCTGTGCACTGCCGCCCAGGACAGGCGACCCAGCTGGCCAGGCTGCTACCCTGGGCGGCAGCAATCGGGCCAGAGGGCGAGTCGCAGGCCATTGGACCCCGCTCCTTCTTTTTGGGGCCCCCGCAGGCCCGTTTCCTCCCTCCTTGCGGGGTCCTCTGGTGCCTGGCCTTTTGCATCGTTGGGGCCTCGCCCCCCCGCTCTTCCTCTGCCCCGAGAGATCCTGGAGGCCCCTTTCTCTCCCCTGGGCGCCCCCCCCCCCCCCCGGCGCCGAAGGCGCCCGCGTGTCGGCCGCGTGCGCGGTTAGGCTCGGGCGCGGAGGCGCCTCGGTCGGCGGCAGCTGCCGCCGTGTTGCGCCTCAGGGATCAAACCCTTCAAGGCGCGGCAAATAGCTGAAATAGCAGTCCAATCAACCCAGCGATCAAATAATGACTGGTCAGGGTTTCTGCCAGCGTGCATCAAGTCGGGCCTGTCCCCTACAGGGGGATTTTTGTTGAACAAGTAGAAACTACCCAACAAAAACTTCAACAATAGTCAAACATTTTCAGAACATTGTCCCCCGACTAATTGTTTACTATTTTTGAGCATTCCAACTGTAGAGGGACAGGCCCGACTTAAAGCGGGCATTGCTCGGTGCAATCGCACCCGCACCCCCGAGCGCACCGCGAGCCCGACAGGGAAGCGGCGCCCGCGCTCGACCGAGGCGGCGACCCGCCGAAGCCGAAGGGGCCCCGGGACGCACAAACAAATAGACACGAAAAACCGGATTCCCCATCTCTTCCCGTGTTCTCTGGGTTTTCGTCTTCCCCCCCACTTCCCACACTCTCCCACCTGTCCTGGAGAGTCGACGATTCATCGTGACTGTGTTTTTTTGTTAAACCTCCTGAGCAGCCGGGGAGGCCGCCGCCGCCCGCCAGGAGGGGCGCCCTGCGGCAGCGAGGGCCGCGCGGGTCGGGGCCCCCGGCCGCCCGGGCGGGCCTCGCGAGCGGAGCGGAGGCGCGCAGGGGCCCCGCGCGGGAGGAGGCGCAGCTGCCGCCGGGAGCGCCCGAGGCGGCGCGGCGGGGCGCTCCTGGCCACGGCGGGCCTCGGCTGCGGAGAGGCTCCTCGCGGCAGGTCCCGGGAGCGGCCCGAGAAGCAGGGCCCCTGCAGATCCAAAAAAGGGAGGTCCCCTGGTGCAGTGCCTTGGCCGTCGGTGGGGACACCGAGCAGAAGGCGGCCAGCGCGTTGAGCTCGGGCCCGCCCCCGAAGAGCAAACAACAGGAGGAGGCCTCCTCGGCCGTTGAAGTTGGGGCACCTTGAGGCAGAGTGGGATCCAAAGGTCCGAGGGGGGGGGGTCCAAGCCCCCCCCCCCTCCAAGCGACCACGGAATGCGCTCTTTTAAGGGTCCAGAGGCACAGATTCTGAACGAGCGGCATGTGCCAGGCGGAATGGCGACAGACGCCTCGGCAACCCTGCAAAAAGGGAGGCAAAATCACCTGGGCGCACGCCCCGCCGAGCCGCCCGCCCGGGGGACCGGGAGGTGGCCCCGGGCACCCCGAGAGCCAGCGCCACAAAGGGTGGCCAGGGGCCCCGAGGCCGCCAACGGGATCTCCGAGCGAGGGGCGGCGGCCACGAATCCATGGCGGGGGGTGTCGCCCTAGGCCCGGCCCACACGCGGCATGCCGCCCGTCCACGAGGGCTCTCTTGCCAAAGCACGGCAAGCTGAGACCAAGGCAGCTCCAACCTGGGGTCCTTCGGGCCCCTCCAGGGGTCCAAACGCACCAGCTTTCCGTGCCGTCGCCCGCCCGGGAGGCACGTCGGCCGCCAAACAAGGGCCCGACAGCACCATACCCCATGAGGCCACCGGGACGAACCGGCTGCTCACCGGACTCGGTCTCTCCGGCCCCTCCCCAGGCCCACGGAACCTTCCGCAGAAAAACGGCCACAAGCCCACCCCCGGGAGGAGGGCCAGTTGATGCAAGGGGGAAGCCCTCCACCGTGCGAGCAGCGGCCGGTGCACGGGCGCCGCAGGTCTCGGGGCGGCCTGCACCGCCAGGGCTGCCGCACACGCAGGCGCACCCCGTGTGCCCGTCGGCACGAAACGGGGCCTGTCGCCATCTGGGCGACGAGCAAAAAACAGGTCTAACACGAAATAGCATAGCGACCTTACGCGGTGGCTTGCGCGGGGCGCCAGAGCGGCACGCCACATTGGAAACGAGGGCGCTTACGCGCGGCCTTACGCGGGCAGTTTACGCGACAATGTCCTCGCAAACGACACTGCTTCCTTCTGTTACCATGTGCACCAGGCGCGCTCAAACGCACGCCTCGCAGCACGTTTGAGGCTAGGTAGCCGGCGCAACACCCTTGGATCCAAGAAAGCCAGCATCTCGGTGGAGGAGGGATGCAACTCTCTTGGATCCAACCCACCAGTTCCTCGAAGGCAAAGCTACTGTTGGAACGACCGAGGTGCTGAGGAGGAGTTCAAGGGGGCTTGCGGGGTCTTCCTCCTCTTGCTCCTCCTCCTCCTTGCCGTGCTCCTCCTCCTCCTCCTCCTCCTCCTCCTCCCCTCCTCCTCCTCCTCCTCCTCCCCTCCTCCTCCTGCTCCTGCTCCTGCTCCTGCTCCTGCTGCTCCTGCTCCTGCTGCTCCTGCTCCTGCTCCTCCTCCTCCTCCTCCTCCTCCTCCTCCTCCAATGGCGGCAACAGAAACTGCTGCCAAACCAGATCCCTAGCGTCGCGCTGTACGCGGCAGCCCGCAGCACGGCGCAACAACACATTACCAACTTTACCGCTGTCGAACAGCAGAAGCACCAACAAACCGTAACTCGACGAACTGCTCCAACGCAAACACTACAGTCGGGGCCTCTTCCGCCTTGGGGTCCCCATCTGTAGTCCCATAGGTGAACAAGCACAGCACCGGCTCGCTCCAGACAGAGGTCCAAAGACAGCGCTGGTCGTTCGACCCAGTCAGCGTCCTTTGCTTGGTCTCTGACATGAACCTGCAAATCCTGGTGGCGTACGCAAGAATCTGATGCAATCCTCGTGGAATCTGGAGACCGCCAGTCGGAAACAGGAGCATCTTCGCCACTCCGGAGAGAACCGCAATGAACCCAAGCGAACTTGGGAGTTTGGAAAAAGTCTACGATTAGAAATGGAAGTGGACTCATCCCATGCCAGTCGAAGCGACCCATGCTTCCCAAATCACGCGTAAAGTCCTTACACAAACACATTTCTAATTCCTGGCGCGCATGGTCATACTACCAATGACACGTGTAATCGTCTAGATCTGCACATCGCGTGCCCGAATGCACGTGCACAGTTTTGGAAGTGCTGATGCCACCGCTGAATAATTGCGTGTCTTACTGGCCTCTCCAAGACCAAGCGGTTCTACGGTACATTTTCCTTGCAAGGTCCTGCTGTGCTTGGACTCCAGGGCGTTTTCACACGCATGCCAGGAGGTGCTGTGTAGTCGCTCGTGCGTCACATTGAGCCGCCGAGCCTGAAGGCTATCTGCCAATTAAGTGAAAGGGAGCGAGCCTTCTCAGAAGATGACGGCGCTTCTCAGAACCCCTCCCGCATTCTCAGAAGCTGTCTGTGACTTCGGAGAAGGCGGAGAAAGCTTGTCAGAAGGTCCGAGGCATTCTGAGCCTTATGGAAAAGCCCGCCCCCCCCTGCCTTCCACTTGGGCGCGCCTCCGAACACGGTTACCCCACCCTCCACCCACAAAAGACAGCTTGCGGAACCGATCCCGGGATGTTCGGCCCACTGATTCTGATGGGGCCTGATCAGAGATGGCCCCCAGCTGCGAACTGCACGGACGACCTCAAGACAGTAACTCCGTGCCAGCAGCGAAAAGCACATGCCCGCATCGGAGGCCAGCGGCCAGGCAGCAAAAAATGCACACTCCTGACTGGGAAGACGACACAAACGTCTGCGGCAGCGACGACTCAGCTGTCCGGAAGCACTCGAGCCCCACAAAGCCACGCCCCTGGAAGGGGGCTTCTCGGGCGGCGAAAACGAATCGGAAGCGACCGCGTCCGAAAAATCGCCCTCTGCTGCCTTCAGATCAATGAACCGCCAGCTTCGAACCACATGCCCGCGCCAGGGGCGCGTGGCCAGGCGACGGGGAACGCCCAGCCCTGGCCTGCGCACACCTTCGCGGCAAAGGCACACCCCTGGAACACGTCGAGAACAAAAGAAACACCATAATGATGCATAATTACACTTTCGGAGCTCGGCGCGGACTTCTTGGATCGGCGCTGGACCCCCTCCCTGGCGCGTGGAGCGCGCCATGGGCGGCGCCGGCGGCGCCGCCAGTGGAGGCCCAGCGCAGATGCAAGAAACCACCGCGCAACCTCGAACCTGAATGTTCATGCAACTGTTTCCCCTTCGGGTGTTTGGGCCCCCCGGCCCCCCTCACGGGCCATGTTCCGGCAGAAGATCTGGTGCATGTCGGCCAGGTCGGCCTGCTGGTCGTCGACGTCCACCGCCAGGCGCTCGATTAGGAACGGAAGGTCTGATCCCGGCAGGGCCAGCACCCTCCGACTTTGAGCGGCCCGCTGGGCACGGAGGCAAGGGGGTCTGGGTAGCGCTGGTCCGAGGCCAGGGCACATCCGCGCCTGACATCGGGCACGCGCTAACATGGAGTAGGGATCCGTGAATCTGGCGCGTGGGTGCCAGACCCTCTGATCGGGGAAACTAGCCCTAGAGCCCAGGTGCTAATTCGGCCCGTTGCGGCGACGGAGCGCGCCGACTTCGCATTGGAAACAGGACCAGTCGGTAGTCCATGCGTCGCGAATCCACCCTGCGCCTCCCCGATGGCACAGTGGGCGCCGATGTGCCAAAACCTCGGAAGAGAGCACGCAGTGCCGCTTGCCTGGGGGAAGGGCCCGGTGACGCGCACATGCGCTGCCCCCTTCGGGGGCGGCCAAGAGGGGGGCGTCCAAGGGGGGGGCGCAAATCATGGCCGGCGGCATGTGCGCGGCCCAAGGAGGGGTCAGGGACGTCATGAAGCAAGACGGGGCGCCATGAAATCGGGGGAGATATCATGGCCCACGCCATGATATCCTCCTCCCCCTGGCCCTCTCCCTTCTCTGGACGCCTCCCAGATGGGGTCGGAGCAGATGGGGTCGGAGGATCGCGCCGCATCGCCGATACGTCGGCGATGTATCGGCGATGCATCGGCGATGCATCGTCGACGTGTGGGTGATGCATCGGCGACGCCGGCGTGGAGAAAATCGGGCTCTGCATCGCGCCGCATCGCCGATGCATTGGCGATGCGGCGAGATCCTCCGACCCCGTCTGCTCCGACCCCATCTGGGAGGCCTAGGTTCTCTTTCTCGCTCCCGAGTCTTGTCGGCCCCCGCATGCCGGGCCGCCCAGTACGCGGGCGGCCAGCCGTGGAGCCCGGTCCTCGGCGGGCACCCCCCGCCGCGTCGACGCAGAGCCTGCGCGCCTCCCCCACCCTGTGGATCGGTCTGGGCTGTGGGCGTCTGCCTCCCCCCACTCATGCCCCTCTGGCGCCGCCGCCGCCTCCCCCCCGCGGACCCCTGGCCTTCGAAGCGGCGAAGGGCAGGGCCATCAGAAGCCCAGAGCCCCAGGAGCCGGAAAGAAGCCACGGTGAATGGCAATGCCATCAGAAGCAGCCTCAGGCACCGAAGCGGAGACGATGTGTCGAGCGTTGCCGTCAGCAGCCGTAGGCGCCTCCTTGCGCGAGCGCATCAGCCAACGCGCTGCCCTACGCTCTTCCTGAGGGTATCCTCAGTGTCCGATGCATTCTCCCCAAGTTGGGGGCGGCGGATCTGTTCGAACGCCTGCATCATGCAAACATCGTTTTGCATGAGTCGGGCAAGCTCCTGTGTCTTCGCCCCTGGGGCAGGAAGTCGTCGGCCGAACACATCCGCCTCTTCTTCCTCCTCCTCCTCCTCCTCCTCCTCCTCCTCCTCCTCCTCCTCCTCCTCCTCCTCCTGTCCCTAATTACTCCCTTAGAAGGCCCCTTCCCACCTGCTCTTACTGCTGATACGCTTGCCGATCATCTTTCCTCCTCCTGCTCCTCCCCTGATCATGTTGAGCTTGCTCCTCCTCGTTCCCGTCCTGCCCTGTGTTTTTCTGCTCGTCCTCGTGATGCCCACCGCCTCGTCCCTCACCTGCCCCTTTTCGTCCACCTCCCCTTCCTCTGGCTCATCCTGCTCCGTCGTCTTCCGCGCCCTCGTGCCCTTTCCTCCAAATCGGCCTCCTCATTCTTCTCTCCTCCCCCTGGTGTATTCGGTTCCCCCCCAGCACACACACACACACACACACACACGCTAAAGGAACACTGGCGGGGGTGTCCTCTGCCGTGACGCGATGCACCTCCTCCACTATCTCGTCCACCTGCTCGCCGACCAGCGAAGAAAAGGCAAACCCTGCGAAGAGAGAGCACAAGCGGAGACTGAAGACCTACAATGAACCCACCGACATAAAGAAAGGCTCACACAGAACGTACACGTGCATGACGGCTGGGGAAGCGCCAATGATAGGGGGGTCGAGGGTGGGGGACCTGGATGGCTCGTCCGCCCTCGAAAATATGGAGTCCCACATCCGTCCAGAGACAGACCGTGTGGTGACCTCGATATGCCAACCAAAATACCTCACCGCACGGTCAATCACCGCACCTTGTTGCACTTGGAGGCCCTAGTCGCCCGAGACATCCTCGGATAACGACACAAGCCGCAAAATCGTGCGGCCACCCCGAATCCCCACCGACTCAGCTGACGGTGCCGTCACCCCGCCGATGCAGGACTTCCGAAAACAGAGCGGAGAGGGGTGTGCGAAGGCCCCTGGAAGCGAGGGTAATTGGAGCGCTTGGCCGAGCAGCGTGCGGGAGAGCCCTGAAGCGGATGACTATGAACGCCGCTGCTGCTGCTGCTGCTGCTGCTCGTGCAGCCGCGCTGCGCGAGGCGCGGGCGCCGCCAGGCTCGAACGCCACGACGTGCTTGTCGCAGGGCCTCCTCGGGGCAGGAGGCCCCGACAACGCCGCGCGGGGCCTCGGGGAGGTCGTGGCGGAGATGCCACGCGCACGGCCCTACCTCGGGCGAGGCCCCTCGAAGCCGCCCTCCGAGCGCAAGGCGGCTCGCCGGCAGACTCCGCCGACGAGGAGTGTGCTCATCGCTGCTGCCCAGCGGCTGGCACTCGCGCTCCAGAAGCATCACGAGGCTGGCCCGCCCCCCCTCTGCCTCGGTGGCGCCGAGGCTCGGCCTGGGGGGGGGCAACCGCCGCGATCAGAGCGGGGGGGCAGCGGATCAGCCCACACAGCTGGTCCTGCCGGAGCCTCTCGGTGCCAACGTGTCGAGGAAGGCGCCCGGCGGCGGGGCCGAGACCAGCTGCACGCAGCAGACTTCGTACCCCTCCCCACCCGTTCCCTGTCCCCCCCTCCTCTCGCCCGACCCGATCGGTGACGCCAAGGCACGGCCGGTGCCGGGGGGCCGCCGCGTCGATTGGCGAAGTGCACCCCCTCTGGCTCATGGTTCGACCGATCCCCAGCCCCACTGGCAATTGCTTGGCCCCCCACTGGTCGACTTACCCTCGCACCCCCCCTGGTGGGGATACACGCTGTTCCGTTCGGGTTTCGCGGGGCCTAATTATGCCCGCCTGGGGAAGGCGGGATGGTAGGGCCGATGCACAATTTAGAGGTTGCGGGGGGGTATGAGCTGAATAAGCCCAGAGACAATCCGACAAGAGGGGGGGATGAGGGCAAACTCGCTCACAATCAATCGATCCCCTGAACCATCCCGGGGTCGAAGCTTACCAATTGTTCGGGCCGTGTCCAGCCGTAAGTAATGACGATGAAGCTCAGTTCTTCCCCCTTTTCTTATGGCCGATGTTTGACTGCTCGCCTGTTCGCTTCTGATGCGCTTTTGAGGCCTCAAGATGGCCACAAGATTGCCCAATAGAGACCCGAGAAAACGGGGCCCAAGAGACCCCCCAGACGGGCCCAAGAACGCTCAAGAGCGGCCCCAGAGCGCCCCAAGAGGGCCCCAAGAGGAGATGATGATGATGGCCTCAAGGGGGGGGGTCAAACGTTACGACCGCCTCCCTTTTCACCGGCACCATCGACAATGGCCCCAAGAGGCCCTCCAGGGCATCCGTCAGGCCCCAGGAGAGCCCCAAGAGGGCCCCAAGAGGCCCCCACGACACACCAGAAGAGCTCTAAGAAGACCCCATGATCCCACAAACGAGTCGCAAGAGGGTTCCAAGAGGCGAGTTTGAGGGCTTTGTCCTCGTTCTCGTTGTCCTCCTCCTCCTCCTCCTCCTCCTCCTCCGCCTCCCCCTCCTCGTCTCGTACTCATCATCATCATCATCATCATCATCATCATCATCATCATCATCATCATCATCATCATCATCATCATCATCATCACCACCACCACCACCACCACCACCACACCACCACCATCATCATCATCATCATCATCATCATCATCATCATCATCATCATCATCATCATCCATCATCAGCATCAGCATCAGCATCATCAGCATCAGCATCAGCATCATCAGCATCAGCATCAGCATCAGCATCAGCTCAGCAACATCAGCACAGCACCAGCACCAGCATCAGCAGGCATCAGCATCAGCATCAGCATCAGCATCAGCATCATCATCAGCATCATCATCATCATCATCATCATCATCATCATCATCATCATCATCATCATCATCATCATCATCATCATCATCATCATCATCCTTCCGTCGCCCCCACGCGGGCCCCAGGGGATGGCCCTCCAAGGCCACCCCCTTGCTCCCAGAGATCTCTGTTCACCCCGCTTGCCCGCTCTGATGAAATACATGATACATGTGTCTCTTCGTCCCGTTCCCCGTCAACTCTCGTGGGCAAGGTTTCCGCATGGGCTTGTGGGGATACGCGCTCGTGGAGAATACATGAATTGACCAACGATGAAGGCGAAAGGGCGATGGCGAAAAAAAGACAAAAAAAACAGGGCCTGTTTCGATAGCCTGTTGGCGAGGTCCTGGCAATCGCTCAGGGTCTTCTTGATGTCCTCGACCGATTGCCCGTCAGCCACACACACAGCTGCACTCCTCCCCAAAACTCCCCCCTCCCCCCTCCGGCACTCCCGCCCCCCCGCTTTCTCCCCCACTCCCCTGTCCTCCCCTCTCCTCGCCCATTCCCGCCACAGCTCCCCTCCCCGTCCTTTGCCCGTCCCCTCGCCTATCTCCGCCCTGCCCTCCCTGTCTCTCCTCTCTTCGATTTCGCGTCCCGCGTGCAGATTGGGTTCCGATAGAAGCGGCCTCCAGAGGCAAGCCAAAATGCTGCAGACACAACAAGGCACTGCACGAGCACTAAGATCACCGCTATACTCGGAAGAGCACGTCAAGGCCCGGGCCAGCACTGATCAATAACGAAAATATGTGCGTCATTGAGGCTGCACCGGCCCGAAAAAGACACCCAGTCACGAAAATGACGTGGCCGCGAAGCGGCCCCGAAAAGAGAACTACTTACCATGAGCCGAGAGCTTCGCACGGCACGACGGGGCAGCGGCTGCGGAGGGGACGGTTCAGCCCCCGCCTCATTTCCCTCGACGCATTCCACGGCCATCCCTTCGTACATGGACGGGAGAAAATACTTCGAGGACATACTTCTGCGGGGCCCAAAACTCCCAGATCATCGGGCGGATGAACCAGTCGCTTCCCCAACTCGCACAGGCGGTCGATGGCCCGCGTGACTCGTCCAGCACTTTCGATGAAACAACAGGCCACGCCTACAAATCTGCCTGACCTGGACCTTCGTGGCTGTTCTCGGCGGGGATCCGCAGCGAGTCCATCACATCTCCGGATCTTGCCCCGCAAGCAGCGCAGCGCACGCGCTGTCCCACGCCTCCAAGTACATCGGGGCCGCGTCCACGAAGATCGTTGCAGCCTTGATCGCGACGTTGCTGGTCCCCTTGCTCCACGTCGCGGACACCATGTTCCTGCATCCGCGGTTCTCGACATCTCCGAGCGTTCGCATCTCGGCCACCACCTTGCATGTCGTGCCTGAGTGGCGCACCATCTCCACCTGGATAGTATCGAACAGGCTCCTGACCTCGTCCGCGGAGAGTTTGCTCTCGAATTTGACCGTCGTCCTTCATGAACCGACGGTCGATCTGACGCTGTTGCAGGCGAGGTAGGTGGCCTGGCCTGTCCAGCCCGCTTTGCTCGGGCCGAGAGAAGCTGACGACGGGCCCGTTCCTGGGCTGCTGCTGCTGTGACTGCTGCTTCGTCTGCTAGCTGGTGAACTCTGCTCGGCATCGCGGCTTTCAACATACCGGCTGGCTCGGCTGTCTGTGCTTCGATTATCTGCTAGTTGTAGAGCTGAGGGTGCCTGGCGATAGCCTACTCCCAGAGGTCGTACACTCTCTCCGGTGAGAACCATATCCACGGTCACCCGATTGTCAGAACAGGCCAGAGCACTCCCACTGCAAGTTATGTGGCCATATGAAAATGTTGAAGCCGCTTCCGCAAGGGGGTTCTGCACAGGCATGAGCTCGGAACGTCGACGCAGGCAGAAGTCCTCAACGCTCCCCTCCAGGATCAGGCACGCCATCCATTCCAGGCATCCCAGACCGCCCGTCTGAACATGGGTCTCGGCGGCAGGGGTCGATGACGTAACGCGTCGAATGCTATTGCTCTTCCAGACAAGAGCGCCCCCGGGGCTACGCTCGTTCCTGATCATGTCATTGTCGGTCGCTGCAATCACGCAGCCTGCCTGGGCCCCAGAATTCGTCGCGTTTTGCCAAGAGGCGTCGGCGCGCATTATGACTCGGAGTCGCTCGATCAGGATCGCTTGAATATTCCAGGAGAGGTGCGAGAGAAACAAAAAAAAGCTCGGCGCGCGATCGCGCTCCCGCGTCTTACCTCGGCCACCGCGGCCCCGGCATGCGCCGCTGGCCCGCGGGCGCCTACGCTGCGAGATTGGAGCGAGACCCGCGAGCTAACCTGTTGCCGCTGCCCAGCATCGCACTGAATGTATCTATCTCCTTCGCCGTGGCCAGGCTGTCCGGAGGGGCTCGGGGTCTCGCGATATCGGGTTCCATGGGCTCGGCGAGCTGCGGTCCTGGGCCAATTGAGACCCGCAGAACTTCTCTTCGCCGGTCTTCCACTTAGGGAACCCGAACTTGAAATGAGATACGGCGAAAAAGCGCTGTGCTCATTCCCTTTGCTCATTCTCTTTTCCGCCAGTCAGAATGTCGCCAGCGCGCGTCAAGGCGAGGCCGCGAAAGGCACGGCCCTCGATCGAGAAAAACACGCACGGGCCCAACTTGGACTGGCGCCAGCATTCGCCGCCGACGCTGCGCTTCCAGTCCAGCACTGCCGTCCGCAACTTACCCGGAAACTGTGCCGCGGAGTCGCTGGGCCCGTAGATCGGCCAGATGACCTCGAGCAGCTGGTCGCGGCGCAGACCAGGAAGTCCATCTCGAGGCCGTGTCAAGAACAGGTCGCTGCCGTCGCGCCCGATGGAGCCCGCCTCGAAGAAGCCCCTCATCCGCTCGCCGATCTGGACCTGGAAACCGCGGGGCGCCAGCAACTGGCAGGCCAGGGCCTCCCCGCATTGAGGCAGCGTCGGGCGCGACGTCAGATCCCCCCGCGCGATCTGCACTAGGTCAGGGCCCATTCAGCCCCGGCTGCGCAGCCGCCCCTTGACCGCCTGCGTCTAAGAGTCGATCTTGCTAGTGAGAATCACCCTGATGTCCGCGATCCTCTCTGGGCTCGCCCGTCGCAGGGCGCCTGGCTCTTCTCTGGTCACCGCGGCCAGCGTATCCTTCTATTCGAAGTAGTTGTCCGTCTCCTCCCCGATGCTCGTTGATCTTCCTCGAGCCCTCCGAGCGCGCCCGCTCTGGGCCCTTGAGGTTGGGCCTCCTCCTGATGCTGGCCAGCCTGGCATCCCCGGGCATCTCGTCGCCGTCCTGGTCGACGTACAGCACGCGCAACTCCTCCTCGCATTCCGCGGCGTGGGTGGCCACGCTCACCATCGGCACGCTGCCGCAGTCCTCCTCCAGGCGCGGTAGTTACTTTCGGCGGGAGAGCTGGCGACTGGTTCGCGGCCTCGGGCTTCATCGTCTTCTGAGGGCGGACGGCTGCTGGGCCTCCCGATCGTTTGCCGGCGATCGGTCTGTGCGCCTCCTGGTCGGCCCCTGTGCGGGCTCGTCAGTCTCCGCTTCCTCCTCCTGGTCGGGCACGTCGAAGTCGTCGCCTGGCACTGGTGGCGCCTCCACCTCCTCGGCCTCCGACTGAGCAGACGCGGAAGCAGCTGAGGTCGTCGACCCTGGCGCCTCGGCTTCAGAACGCGCCTCCTATATGCCGACCGCCATCCCTGGTGGTCGCTAATCCGCCGTGGTGTCGAGTCCCCTGGCCGTTCATGAACTCCCTGGCCATGGCGCGCAGCTCTGGCTGGACGACCCAGGCAGCGAGCTTCTCCTCCTGGGTGGCATGGCGCAGTGGCTCAGGCGACGCCGCGATGGCCACCCAACATCGCGACCCAGTTGTTGCCCTTCACCTGTCCCAGGATCGCGGTCGACACGCGCCATATCGCATAAGCCTTCTTATCCGCGATGCCCCAGCCGCATCGCCGCACTGCCGCTCGGTCTCCCGCCTGGAACGTCTGGGCCACCCTGGGGCGACTGCCCAGAGCCAACCTGGCCGCCCGATTACCCATGTGCTCGATCACGGCCAGCCGCGCACACCCCCTACACCTCTCCATGACGGCGAATGGGAAATTCGTCGAACACCGCGCATCTCGCCGCAATGCCCAGCTCCTCCTGCATAGTGCGCGCAGCGGCCTCCGGGGCCCCGCCCGGCGCAATCTGGCGCGGCAAGAACCCATGAACGCGCGGCAGAAAATTCTTCGTGAAGGCCACGGCCCGCCCTTACGACAGCCAGTCGCCTTTGAACTCGGCGCCGTCTTGTCCATTGCGTTGTTGCGAACACCTTCGAACCGGGCCCCTGACGGTCGACGTGGCCAACCTGCTCGCGTGTCTCGCCTATGGCATCCGTCGCTTCGGCGCCCCTCTTCTCGAAGGTGCCTAGGATGTCCTGGCCTAAGGTTGCCCGGCCGGCGTCGCGCGCGAGGTGCTGCGGGGCGCTGTAGGGCTCTTGCCACTTGGACTCGAACAGCCCCTTTCAGCACCTCGCCGTCCTCGGCCGCAAAGAAGGGGGCCACTTGCTGCAGGCCGCTGCTCGGACAAACGACGCTGAAAACCTTCGCCGTCGCATCTGCTGCCCAGCCAGGTAACTCTGCGACGTCGACCACTGCTTGCGAGCCTCAATGGCGCAACGTTGGACGGCGCCTTCGCAGGCCGCGCAGACTTGGGGGCCGCCGACCCGCGCGCGCGGAGCGCGAGAACTCCCGCGCCATCGCCTGCGCCGCGCCCGCCCTTGCGCGCTTCAGGATCCGCGCCGGGTCCTTGATGCTCGGGCGGCCGAGGCTCGCGCGGCGCCTCCTCGGCGTCGTCTGCAGGGTGAGCTCGCGGCGCTCGATGACCTCCGCGTCGCCCGACGTCGCCAGAGTCAGCGATGCCCAGCCCCGGCCGGCAAACCATCGACGACGCAAGACGTCGGCACATGTCACCTGGATACCTCTGACAGACAATGCTTCTTTTGATACTTCTCGAGCTGCCGTAGCGCCACTCGTGCGCGCGGTCGCCCAGACATATGAGATCTTTCAGGGCCCGCGCGACCATGCCCGAGACGGCTGAAAAAAAAACCGCTCCTTCGACGTCAGCTTCTGGGGCACTGGGTCCCTGAGGCTGACCTGGCATGCACTGACAGAAACGCGATGCGCGCCAGTAGCTGCGCGCAGACCCACCACTGATGCACAACTCCAGGACTTTGCCGAAGTAGGGACTTCTATCGCGAAAAGCCGCCCTCCTTGCATCTGCATGCGAGCCGCCGCCGCGCAGAGACTGAGGTGGCCCGCTGCGTCCTTCGCTGCCCGGCGGCATCTGCCCATGTCCCGGCGGGCATCGCCCGCCGTCAGGTCCTGCGGGCCCGACGGGGCGCCGCGCGGAGGAATCGTGCCCGCGCAATCTCGCTCCTCGGTGCTGATCAAATGTAGAATATAACGTCGCTCCAAGCATCCCAGCCGCAATCGAGATCAGACGAGCCGAGATTCTCGATGCCCATGGACTCCAAGACTAAGGCCACCCATGGCGCGGAAAACAACCCCGAACACTTTTGGGCGGCCCCCCGCGACCGCCCGGGCCCACCAAAACTCCTTTCAGCGCATCTCGCTTGGCGCGCCTGCTCGTGGCATCGGACATGCCGGCCGTCCACAGTGCGCCTGGGTCGCCGCGCGCACCCGGCTCCATCCCATGTTCGACGCTATCTCCTGCGTACGTCATGCCATCTCCGACGTTCTTGACGCCGCCCCCTCTTGATGCCACGCCATCCTGATTGGCCTCCGGACGCCGGCCCGGCCCTAGCGAAAACCAGCCATCGCCTGGGCGACGAAATTCTCCATGGCCGCCACCTCCTCGGCTGACGTCGCGCCCGCTCCGGTAGTCTGGATTTGCCTGCGGTCCCCTTTCGTCGTCTCGCAGTGGCATGGCTGACCGTGGCCACTCGCTGCCACCCTCAGCGGGACTGCCGCGTCCAGCCTCGAGAACCTGATCTCGCCCTCCTCCATGTCAATGGCCGCTCCGAGGTTCTGCAGCATGCGCATGCTGAGCAGAAGAGGGGTGCTGCGTGGGGCGACGCGCGCGCGCGGCGCCGCCAGCTTCCTGCCGACGCGGCACTGCAGCTGGACCGTGCACATGGACGTCAGGGCCCCCCCTGGCCCCCGAACCCCGCCACAACTGGCGCGTCCTGTTTGATGCTATTCTCCTCGAGGCCCACCTTCTCCATGATCACCCCGTGGCACTCCAGCATCTCCCCCCCGAAGAGCCCAGTGCCGCGCCCAGTGCCCGCGACGCCAGAGCCTGCTGCGTGCGCCGACGCCGCGAGGACTTCCGGCACCTCCTCCTCGGGCTTGTGCGCAACCCGCTGGAACTGGGAGATCACCTCGCTAACGTCCGATTCGGACGACCGTCGATCGTCATATTAAATGTGTCGTCGCACAGAACGCGCTCCCAGGACTCGCCCGCGCTCGCGACGCGCGCTGGCTCCAATCCGCCGTCGTCAACCACTTCGACCACGTCAGCTCGCTCATCATGTTTCCTAGTCTCTTATCCTTTGCAATCGCGGGGTGGCGGTCGTCGCCGTCGTCGCAATTCTTATTGCCCTTGCCGAAACAAATGTTCAATGTCGTCGCGCTCGTAACATATTGCCATCTTGGTCATCGCCTCCACGCCCGGCCTCCTCTGCCCACATCCCCGGGCAGCTGCTACTTGAAGATCCTCTTTTGTTGATCGCGCAAAGTCGCCAACATCTCGATGACCTCGCTCTCGTCCAGGATGTCGCCCTCGTCGTCCTCGGCGCCATCGCAGGCCGCGACGAGCGCGTCGGCGCCTGGGGCCTCGCCTTGACCCTCGCGCAGGCAAGCGCCATGGAACCTGCCCCGCCGACTAAAATCAGCCGATCCATTCGGGCATGTCGGCGGTCTCAACACCGTCGCCACGTCTCGCTCGCTCTGCGCATGACATGATAGACGCCGCCAAGACCACTGCTAAGGCTTGCATGAAGCCCTGGGCCACGCCCGGCAGGACCGCGCTCTCGGATTCGCCCTTCGCGGACGCCCCGGGCCCGCAGAAGCGCGCCGCCATCTTCTCATTCTTGACCAGATCCAGTGCGAACGCCTCCTGCGGGGCCTCGCCCAGCCCGTCGTGAACCGCAAGCCCTGGGATATGTCGTCTAGCGTCTCGTAGAGACGACGCTCTCGCCGTCGCCCCGCTCGAAGTCCCCGACGCCGATCGCCTCCGGAACCTTGGCGGCGACATCGCCCAGCAGCGTGAACGACATGTATCCAGGGGCTGTCGCGGGAACCCCCTCGGCCTTCCGAGCGACGAGGCACGCTCTCGACCGCTACTTCCGCGAATGGAATTCTTGGAAAGCGTCAGCTACATTACCAGAGAAACGTCTGATCGCACCTCCCGGTGCACTGTTGTCCGCGGACATACTCCACCGCGCAGCGTCCGCCGGCGCCGCCCTCGGCGACCCCCGCCGCGACAGCGCCTGTCCTCGCGCGGCGCGCTCCGCACTGCCAATGCAGATTGGGCCCCGACGGGCGGGGCGCCCGCCCCCTCCTCCTCTCCGCCGGCAAGCCGACATGCCGCGGACGCAGCGCGCGCGGACGCGCGGCGCGCGGACACTTCACTGCGCGAGCATCTCCAGAACGAAAGTGGCGGCAATGGTTTGCCGCGGGCGCCTTCGGCGCGCGTTGTTCGCGTCTGTCATGCGCGGTCTGTTGCGCCTCCCCTGCGAATGCTAATGTGGGCTTCGATTCATGGCTGTCGTCCGCCAGACGAGCGCTGCGCTTTCGCGCGCACGTCCGTTGCCCCTGTCCGTTGTGATGGTTTGTCGCACCTGCCACGCATGGACGTTGGGTGCGCGCGTTCGTCCGACTATGTCCAGCCGATATGTGGTTTGAGATGCCACGTGCCTTTTGGACGCTCGAATGCCTTGTTGTGCGCATTGAGCGCCTGGTCGCCGTAGACGCAAGCTACCCCTGGTCTCAGAGCATGCTCGCGTGCGCGAAGTGCCTGTGTGTGTTGCTGACGCAGTGATCGCGAATGCCATTTCCATGTGATAAGTGCATGGTATGTTCTTGTATGATTGTAGACTCCAGACATGCAATGCATGGCATGGGTGCAAACGCTTGTTGTGCATCTATTTCGTGTACCTTGTGTGCGTCAGTGGTTGCACCTGCCTGCGTCTGCGATTGGCGCGCGGGCGCTATCGCATGCTGTGCTGCCGTCATTCTTCGAGAGTGCAAAGCGGAATGCACGCGCGTCTCGGAGAGTCGCGGGGCCTGGCGGCTGCGGCATGCGGGGCGGTTGCGTCCTCATTGGTCGAGGACGCGAAGTGACTCCCGGGATAACTTTGGAGTTTAACGACCGCAGCATGAGCGGCGGGCGGGGCATGCCAGAAGCTTTTCCCCTCCGATCGATTCGTAAAGTCTGGCTGGCGAACTGGAAGCTACTCTAGGCGGTGGAATCTCCACGCATGGCGGAATATGGCACATGGCCGCGCTGGGCCTGCGAGCGCCCCCGCGCCCCGCAATTTGCGCATCCTAAGCAAGACGACGCCGCGACACCGGAGGAAAACCCAAATCAGGGCTATAGGGCTAGGGGGCTCGGGCTATGGAGCTATAGGGCTATAGAGCTATAGGGCTATAGAGTTATGGGGCTATAAGGCTATTGGGCTATAGGGCACCCCCGGGCGCGCCCGGGCACCCAGGCACCCCCGGGCACCCCCAGGGCACCCGGGCCCCGGGCACCCCCGGGCACCCGGGCACCCGGGCGGGCAACGAAAATCGGCGACATACCTAACCTAACCATATGAATCCGCTAGGACCCCTACCGAGGCAACTGATTGGGGAACAACTGGAGTTTCTGAGACCCCACAGCGGGCGCCGCGGCCGCTCGAGAGCGTTCCCGGGGCTCTCTGGAAGCTTTCTGGAACGGTCTGGACCGATCCGACCTCGCCCCAAGCCTGCATGACATCCATATCCCTCGGCTGTCTGGCCCCACGCCCTCACGCTCAGCGCGCGACCGCCGATGGGCCTTTGAGACAGGGGCGCAGTGGCATCGGCAGCGCTCAGCGCATGATTGAGACGCCCGCCGCGGCCACGCGATTTGCGAGCGTCGCGCGCGCGCCCGCTGTAGCATGCCCCGCGCGGGCTCCCGCCGGTGGCGCGGCCCCCCGTCATGCCATCGCTGGGGCGCCCAGCCCCAGTGCATTCTTCGGTTTCGCGGTCGTCTTTGTTCCTGGGAGGGTCCAAGATGCTTCGAGATGATGCGTAATTTCTGGCGCTGGCCTCGCCGCGAGAAGCGCGCGCGCCTGACCGATGCCGGGCCGCCCCCAGCTCGGGGAGGCATCGAGGGCCCCCCCCGCCGGAAGCCGCCCCCTGCGCGCGCGCGCGCCGATCGATCCCGCGCGCCGAATCGGGGCCGCAGCAAGCCGCGCGCCGCTCAAGGCGCGACGGGGGGGGGGGGGGAGAGAGGGAAGAGAGAGAGAGGAAGAGAGAGAGAGAGAGAGAGAAGAGAAGAGAGAGAGAGAGGAGAGGAGAGAGAGAGAGGAAATAAAACAAAAAAAAAAACGACAACAAAAAGAAAGAGAGGTAGAGAAAAAAAAAAAAAGGAGAGAGGAGAGAGAGAGATCGGACAAGTAGGCGGACCAGGGTCCGTCCGCGAGGCGCACTGCGGTGCGACAACTCGCATGCACTATTTGCGGCGGTGCAGCCTTTAGATACGAGGGCGGGCAACAAAAACCCCCTCCCCCGGCGCAGTGCGACAGACGCAACAGACGGCGGACAGACGATGAAGATCTCACCTGTCAGACCGCGTAAGGAAAGAGGCCCCAACAAGAAAGGCGACGTGCTGACACGTGGCTAGGCGGCTTGGCAGACCGCCAGTTGGGCGCTTGGCCGCTAAGCGGCGCGCAGTGACGGGGCACCCCCCGCCCCACGCCCTGACACCGTGGACGCGGAGCCACGCGTACACACGGGCAGGCAGAAAGGAGGAGATTAGCGCGGGGCACCAGGTGGAGCGCCGCGGAACGATGACAGCATAGCTTGGATGGTGAGTGACGGCACGGCACCATCGGGCGAGGCCGTGAGCAGCTCGGCAAAGGCTCGCCCAGCGCTATGGAGGCGCTGGAGTAGAGGGCCTTGACGAGCTTGGGCGGCGGCAAGGTCCGCGGCGAGAGCTAAGCACCTCTGCTGGAGAGCAGCCATAGCCTGTGACAGCTCGGTTTCGCGGTCGGTGAGGGGTGGCTGCTCAGTGCCAGCAGCCGAGGGCCTCGAGACAGAGGCGAGGTCCTCGGTACGCCTGTCCAAATGGTGGACTGGCGTAGTGCGGCACCCTGTACGCTGTCGTCCGTCACCCTTGAAGGGTGGCTGGAGGGGCCCACGCGACCCCAGGGCTGGAGCCGCTAGGGCCACGCCCCGAGAGGTCGGGAGAGCCGCTTCCTCTCGCTCAGCAACGATGGAAGCGTGGATGGGGCACGAGGGCCTGTCTGGATTAGTACCCTGCGGGGGGGCTGAAGCCGCCCCCGCGGGCTGCCGGCGGTGGGGGGGCGGAGTGGTTTGCGCGGTGGGACCAGTCATGATGCCGTGCAAGGGCACTGAGGTCGGTCGCGTAGAAGGTTGGCGTCTCGGTAGGGCGGCATGGTCGGCAGCGTGTGGTATCGGCGGTGCGTACTCCATGCCACTCAGTCCGCGGGGGTCACCCAGGTCATGGTCGGCGTCTTGGCGGTGGCCGATATCATCGTATGTGGGCGATGTCGCTCTCGGGTACGGAGTCGCAATAGGGATCGAGAGGTTGCCCGACGGGGCGGGGTTTTCGCTGGCTGGTCCGTCGTCCAAAGCGTCCAATCCCCCACCGAAGCTGAACAGGTCATCCTCCTGTTCGTCAGCGTCTTGAAAATGAGCGGCGTTGTCATGTGGGTGCGCTGCCGCTCTCAATGGCGGAGTCGGGGGCGCCGTGCGGGTGCCCGACGGGGCAGGGTTGGCGCTGGCTGGCCCGTCGCCCAGGAAGTCAAGGCCCCCACCAAAGCCGAACGGGTCGTCCTCCTGTTCGACGAATATCGCCCGTTGGGCCTCGGCCCAGAGCTCGTCCGGGTTCTGTGGGATGTCTGGTCCAGCCGCGGGTGGTGCCTGGTCAGACAGCAGGGGATTTGGTTCCATTTTGTTGAGTTCCGCAGCTGTGAACCCAGCCCAGCGGTGTGGGAGGGGGAGTGTACGGTGTCTACGCTCGTAGATGGCGACAGCGACTCCATGAAGCACGGTCGCTTGGCGATGTCGTGATTTGGCAGCTTCGACAATGTCGTCTGGAAGGTTATGAGTACGTGCCGCCGTTGTGGTGAGGGCGTCAGCCTGACGATTGAACTCCTCCGCGATGGGCCCGATGAGCCCGAGGTCGATGCCCATGTCGCCCTGGTGGCTAGCGACTTTCTCGACGCGGAACATGTTGGGCTTGGCCATGACGCATCGGTGGATCTTTTCCCAGAGTTCCACGTGCGTGCTCTGCGGTGGTGAGTGTCCGTCGATGATCCTTTGGAAACCATCAACCACCGCCTGGTTGTCCACGAAAACGTGTACGGGCCGTTCAGCACATGCCGTGAGGTGGACAATGGCGAGGGTCTCCGCAAGCTGTGCGTTCAGCGTAATGCCGTGAACGCGTGCACTGTAGTTCATGCGGTGGTCGATGCCGTAGTAGACGCCGTAGCCCGCTCGTGCAA
>CAUYUJ010003014.1:115000-161652 GCA_963575745.1 Prorocentrum cordatum | reverse complement strand
GAGAGAGAGAGAGAGAGAGAGAGAGAGAGAGAGAGAGAACAACACAGAAGAGAAAGAGAGAGCGAGAGAGAGAAGACAACAAAACAGCAAAAGAAAAGGGAACGATGGGGGGCGGGAGGGGGGCGGACGCGCCCAACCCAAACTCTTGCACCCGCGCGCGTGGAGGGGGGGGGGGCCGCCCGTAACTGGCGTCGCCAAGCAACCCACCTTGCCCCATCGCGCGCGCCCCGTCTGCTTCGGGCACCCCCTGGCTGTGGGGCGCGGCCCCCGTTTGGCTTGACTCGCAGCCCAGCTTCGCCGCGGGGGCTTCTGGAACGAGCAGTCTCTTCGGCCGGGAGCAGCGCGCCTCGAGGAAAGAAGGAGGGCCCGCCGGGCCCCCCCCCCTCTCCACCTTCCACCGCCAGTAGGACGCGCGCGCAAACAAACGGAGAGACCAAGGCGCGGCGCACGCGCGCCCCCGCGTTCGAAATCTCCCCCCCCCCCCCCCCCCCCCCCCCCCCCCCCCCACGCACACGCACGCGCTCCACCTCCGAGGGGCGAGAATGAAAGGGGGGCAAGAGTGGGCGGGGGCGGGCGTCGCGAATCGGTCCCCTCTCGGCTCTGGTGTTCGCCGGGCCAGGCCAACTCGCCGCGTGCCCAAAGTGTGGAGGCGGTTCGCGCAGGCCCCCGCCCGCGCCCCCCCCCCCCCCCCCCGGCCGACCCCCAATCGCGCGCTGCCATGCGGCAGCTGCGGCGGGGGGGCGCCTGTAGCAATGCCTGAGCATCGTCGTCGAGGACTGTCTTCTTGGCCACACGCAGCGAAGGCAGGGGGGGCGGGGGGGGGACCTCAACGGCGCCCCGCGCGAACATGCAAGGCGCCGCATGACTTGCAGAGGACCCTCGAAGTGGCTGTTACGGGGCGGAGGTGCCATGGCCCAGGCCATCTGCAAGATCCTAATTCGCCTGGCCTCGCCTACTCGAAGAACTACGGGCGAGCGCGGGCAGCTGCTCGCGCAGCCCGGGGCACTCTACGAGCGCCTCGTGCACGCCCGCGCTCACGCGCGCGACTCTCAGCGCAAGCTTCCAAACCCGCCCTCGTCGAATCGCTGCCGCTCCACCGCTGAAGCGCAATGAGTCGAATGCCAACAAATGGAAGAGGAACAGGGCTCTGAGGACGGTGAGAAGCGAGGTGCGATGGAAAATCAGGGACTTGGATCTCTCTAAAACACGCCAGGCTTGCGTCGCTCCTCCTTCGCGCGCTCGAGCCCAGGCGCCTGAGCTCTGGCGCTGGCTGGAAGACTCATCTGACACCTCGCCTGCGCCCCCCCCCCCCCCCCCCCCATGCACCCCCCTGCCCTGCCCAATGCGGCCGACGGGCAGACAGCGAATAGATTTCTCTGACGCAAGGCCCATGGAGAAGGGGCCGATAGGCTGCAAACGCGCGTGGTGATGAAGACAGCGCCGACAAGAATGCGCATGCATAGCCGCAAACATGCCAAGCGTAAAGATTGGGCTGCTGGCCCTGGCCAGCCTGCCTCAAATCACTCTCGCCCAGCCTCAGACCTCCCGATTGTAGCGTAGAGCTCCTCGCTGCACTCGCTGTGCGAACAATCCGACGACCTAGGATTTGACGCGCTGCTGCAGCTGCGCCGCCTGCGCCCCCCGGTGACGGACTGCGTCTGCAAGCGCTGCAGCTTCCCCCAGGCGTGGCCGCAGTCGTTCGTGATAGGCGTCGAACTTCTTGGATGCTTCCAAATACTTCTCGCAATGGTGAGAGACGGCCGTGCTGTTCGCGTTCCAGGACATCTTCGCGGCCTGCGCCCCCCCTTCGAGCAAGTCGAACTGGGTGGTCAGCTGCTACCGCATGTCGCCCCAGGCGTGCTTGAACCTAAGTAGGTTTTCCCAATTCTGCAACATGCGCTGCTGGTTCGCCCCGCGCTCGCTCGCAACTTGCTGCGCGTGATCCATCAACGTGCCCATCTGCGAACAAAACCGCCGCCGGTTCGCTCCGAGGTCGGCCATGAGCGAACTCGATTGCATAACATATGCCCTGAGCCTCATGACCAACTATTCGATGTCGAACACGCTCTCACTATTGAAACGCGCGGCCACGTGCTGCCCCTGGCTGGGCTTGTCGACGCCTGACTCCTCAAGGCTCGAGTCTGGCGCGGCCACGACCCAGCCCTTTGCACCCTCCCGGTCTTTGACGCCTAACTCGTTGAGCCCGCTGCGAACTTATGCCCGCTGCGCCTGCCTGCTCGGGGAACCTCGCGCGAGCTCCTCGTCCAAGCGAGCGCGGCGCGCCGACGCGCCCCCCTCGCCCCCCCCCCCCCCCCTGGGGAGCAACTCCCGAGAGCTCTTTTGGGAAACAAGGAAACGCGAACGGCGATTCAGCCCGATTAGATGGCCATTTAAATTTACGAGCGGCAAACGCATCCGCATCCACGCCCTCCTCGCTGTCTGGATTCCAAAGAGCGACCCCGCGGACGCGCGGTCGCATGGACACGCTCCGCGCGGGGAAACCCCCGCCCTTCCATTATCCGCTTTTTCCTCGACCAGTGGCGTTCGTTATCGAGAGCAACCTAAATCTAAAATGTTGTGATTTCAACTCACCTGGTTAAAATGCTCAGAGATCGGGCCTGTGACCATCGCCGAAAACCTTATACATGAATGAAATGTCGATGTAGGTCTGTCCTGTGGAACAAACAACTCTGCTCGTGCTGGGCCCCTGAGAAGGCCCCGCGAACTTAGGGGCAACCCTCGGAACAACCTTTTAACACGACGCCCCTGAGAAGTTGAATATCCGGGAGCACAAGATCAACCAAGCAGAAACCCCATCGGGATAACCATCTGGGAAACCATTCGAACCATCATCGGGACAATCGCTGGAGCAACAAAGGAACTGCGTGGGACAAACCACGCGAGGCAACACTCGGAAAAACGCGGGAGCACGCACACAACACATTCACTCATTAACCCTGCTCGCACGACGGCGGGCCCGTCAGGGGCGCGAGGGAAAACGCGGGCACCAGTGCGCCACTCTGACAATTAGGAAGAGGAGCGGGGGAAGGATCAAAAATCTGCACGCGGGAGCGGCGCGCCTGTCACGTGCAAAGTCCAGGAAGTCCTCGGTCACATTTGCCCACGCAGCGCCATCTTGCGCAGCGTCTCGCCACGAACCGACGTGATTCGAGCGGCAGGAAGCAATCAACTTAGCATCTCACGACAACAGAGGACGTCCCTGTAAGCGCGACCCGGGCGGCGTTCATTTCCAAGCTCTCTGCGCCCACCGCTTCGAAGACGAACGCACAACAGAATCTGCAATAGCCCAGTCTTGTTTCAATGCCTCTCTCGACCACGCGCGAATGTCATGTTCCGTTGATATTTGATCGAGCCTCTCGTCGTACCATACTGTAGAATTGCATGCGAACGCTGGCTAAACAAAGCGAAGCGAGCCAAAAACGAACGGGAACATCGGGACCCCCCCTCGACCAGCAGCCCCATCGGCACACGCCCGCCCACGTGGCTGCGCCTCGCCCCAACGCACGTCACACGCGACACGAACCGAACCGAATCAGATTTCGGGTTTAGCGGGCAGCTCACGGTTCACCTCGGTCTCCTCCGATGGCTTAACTCAGGCCTGGCCTGCAACCTAACAGCCCTGTTCCTACGAGGCTCCTGCTCCCGCAAGGCTCCTGAGATGGTCCCGCGAGGCTCCTGAGAGGCTCTTGCGAGGCTCATGGGACGCTCCAGCGAACATCTGGACAAACATCGGTGTTAAACTTCGCTTTCTTCACTACTCCTTCCGATTGTTCGATGTTTACTCGTCGGTTGCTCCTCCTCCAGCTCCAGCTCCAGCTCCAGCTCCTGCTCCTGCTCCTGCTCCTGCTCCTGCTCCTGCTCCTGCTCCTGCTCCTCCTCCTCCTCCTGCTCCTGCTCCTGCTCCTGCTCCTGCTCCTGCTCCTGCTCCTCCTCCTCCTCCTCCTCCTCCTCCTCCTCCTCCTCCTCCTCCTCCTCCTCCTCCTCCTACTCCGTCTCCTCCTCCTCCTCCTCCACCTTCTCTTTGACGCCTCTCTTGTTCGTCCCTTCCTTTTTCCTCCTCTCCTCCTCCACTTCTTCAGAAGAGAAGGCATCTTTACCTCCCACCGGTGTATCGAGGAAGGCGCCCAGCGGCGAGGCCGAAACCTGTTGCACGCAGCAGATGTCGTAAGCCCCGTTTTCCCGATCCCCCCTTTCGTCCGAGAAGGGGGGGCCGTGCTGGAAGATATCCTGGCCCCCGCCATGAGATCCACATCCCCTGGTTACCACCCTCCTTTGGAGGGCAGATCGTTCATCCGGGGCCGTTTTCTGAGGGTCCTGGGTCCTGGCGACGGCCCGCAGAGGCCGAAATCGGCTAAAAAACCTTCCGCCTGGATTTCTGCATGACACGCGCATGCCCTGGGAAAGAACACTTGCCGCCACTCGGAAGTCCGTTCCCGGTGCATCGTTAGGTTTCGTGCGTGTCCGTTTCCCGGAATGGTCCAAGATGCCTATCAAGATGGTCCGGATCTTCGGGCTTTGGCCTCGACGAAAAAATGCACACGTCTGGGCGACAACAGTCGGGTCGGGCGAAAGGGGGGGATAGCAAAGGGGGGGGTTGAGAACCAGCTCGCGTAGCTGATTTTCCCGGCGCCTCCCGGCGCCGGAGGCGGCCATGTATCAAGGAATGGGCCCCTCGGTGGTGCCGAAACCAGCTGCTTGCAGCAGATTTCGTAACCCCCCCTTTTCCCAATCCCCCCCTTTCGGCCAGCCCGAGCCACCCACTTCGGCCGTCCCGGGCCACGAGGGCTCCTCGACCCACACGTAGAACTGCCCGGGCCACGTCGTGCCGGGCCCGCCGCCCTCGGCCGAGGCCGCCGGCAGCTGGGCGCGGGCGCGCGCTCTCTTCGGGCGCAGGCCCGCCGCTGCCCTGCGCCGCCGCTCTCCGCACGCGCCGCGGCACCCCGAGGATCGGTGGCGAGCGAGAGGGAGGAAAGGAGAGAAAGAAAACCTTCTCAGAATTTGGACGCCCGAGATGGGCACGGAAAGAATGCGTACAGTGCCCAACAACAAGTGTTGTCCCAAACCAACAGCGGTCGCTGTGGGGCGGGCGGCCTTCTGTCGCAAATGGACACGGGGCGCGACGCCACCGACAACGAGTCCTGTTCAGAATGAGCAGGAACTGCTGTCGGTCTTACCCAGTCTTTCCGTACCCATGTCGATCGTCCCGACAGAAGGCGGCGGGACTTTTCAGAAGCCCTGGCGCCCTCTGCGAAGCTTTCTCTGTCTTTGGGGAAGGCCGGGAAACTTCCGAGCCTCCTGACAGGGCCCGCCCCCTCTCACTTCCACCCCCTGGGCTCGCCGCCGAAAGGGGGTGAGAGGGAGGGGGGGGGAGGATCAAGGAACCTCGAGACTCAAGGATGAGAGTGTTCTCCCCTCGACAGGTTGAGATTATCAGATTCGAAAGAAAGACCTTCAAAGTGCACCAGTGCTCCTTGGGTATCCCGTCTCGCGGCTTCGACGAAAAACGACTGCATGCCGCGGCCGGCAGACCCAAAGTGTGCCAGTGCTCCGTGGAGATGCTCGCGTTCTCGAGTGGGGATCGCTCTCGAATCGAAAACAACCATTGTTTGGGGGATCCTTTCTAGGCCTGCGGAGGACTCTGGGATACCTCTGCATACCTCCCCAGAAGGGGAGGGAGGAATTCGACTACAAAGAAAAAAGGTCGTGTCAGGAGGGCAGAGTATATGGACGCCAGGCAACAGCATCGCGCCAAGTCAGGGGCATTCTTGGACCGAGGAGTCCTAGAATCCGACAGGTAGAACCGAAGGATGCGAAAGGGCCGGGCTTCGGCCATGACCAAGACTGAACGCCGAAACGTCGTGCCAATCCTGGTCAACGTCCACCTTGGTCAGCGCCAATTCGTGGTCATCCTCGCGAATCGGCGCCGGCCACATGGAAGAATGCAATAATCGGCGTCGACAACATCCCGCGACACCTTGATGATCAGCATCATCAGCATCATCATGATCATGAGTATGTTCATGACCCTTACCATCATAAACATCATCAGCATCAGCATCACCATCACCATCGCCAGACTCATCATCATCACAATCATAATCATCATCATCATCACCATCATCCTCATAATTACAATATTCTCCATCATAATCATCATCAACACAATCATCGTCACCGCCATCATCATCATCCGCAGCAGCATCATCATCATTATCCACAGCATCAACATCAGCACCGAAATCACCGTTGTCATGATCAGAAGCAACATTATCATCATCATAATCGTCAGCATCAGCATCATCATCATGGTCATGGTCTTGATCATCGTCATCGTCATCATCATCACCATCACCATCATCATCATCATCATCATCATCATCATCATCATCATCATCATCATCATCATCATCATCATCATCATATTCATCATCACCATCACCACCATCACCACCATCATCAATATCATCATCATCCTCCTCCTCATCATCATCATCAACATCAGCATCAGCATCAGCATTACATCATCATCAGCAGCATCAGTATCATCAGTCTCAGCCTCAGCCTCAGCCTCAGCCTCAACCTCATCCTCATCCTCATCCTCATCCTCATCCTCATCATCATCATCAGCATCATCATCATCATCATCATCATCATCATCATCATCATCATCGTCATCATCGCCATCATCATTGTCAGTGTGCCTTCCTTCGACATAGGACCTTCGGAGCTACCACCAAGGCATGATAAGCCGGCGGTGGCACTGAGGGCGCCCTCGGGGCATCGCCCACGGAGCGGGCTTCCTCGCACGCCGTCGGGCGCCGTCGGAAACCCGCGGAGGCCCGCGGAGGCCCTCGGCGCATCGCCGGCGGCACACAGAAGCCTTCCCAGACATCCCGTTCTTTGATTTCTTTAATGCAATCGGCCCTAGGCCAGAAGAACATCCCTCAAGAACATGAAGCCCTCGGTCGGGAAATGCAAGCAGAACATCCCAGGGTACCCTCCGCAGGATGTACAAACACATCCAACAAACACCAAAAACATTAATGCAGGAGAATGAAAAACAAACAGGGGGAACGATTAAAAACATACTTTATTTGATTTCTGTGGGATCCTTCAACGGGAGGAAGACGATTCAAACAGATGTCTATTACACGCAAGATTCGAATCTTGCGTCGAATACGAATTTCACGTCGTCGTCTAATTCTGCGTTAAATAATTATTCTAAATCGACTTCAAATTTTACGTAAAATGCAAATTCTACATCGGTTTCAAGCTTTTACGTCAAATAATCGTTCCACGTCGACTTCAGACATCATCTCTAATGCTCATTTGACGTCGGGTGCAAATGTTACGTCAAATACACAATCAATGTGGCTCTGGCTCCGTCTGGCCCGTCGGCTGTCCGGGCGCGCGCCCGAGGACGGCAGGGGGCAGGGGGGGAACGATTGAAAAAATAATTTCCCAACCCGCGGCCGGGTTTTTATAATCATCCTCCGGGGCGCCGTCGACGCAACACGACCCCCGATCATTTACCAATCGCCATCCTACATTAGGCTGACCTTCCCGAACCGACCTCGATCTTATACCTCGGTCCGACTGTACAGGGTCCCCAGAAAACCCGACCCTCTCCCCAGGACCGGTGCTTCATCCCGAGCAAATTTGTCGACGGCCTCTTGGGCCTGGCGAGGAACCCCAAGGGCCGAAAATGGCCCATGCTCGTCCGTCCTGATTCCCTGAGAGCGTTTCGCCAGAGGGGTTCTCATCGAAGTAGAAATGGCCAAAGAAGAGTTGCACAGAGGGGGACGGGGAGCCTCAGACCGCGCGGTTCGGCAGCCAGTCCGCAAGCCGTTTCGCTTGGGACATCGCAACGACTCATCACAAGAATCGTGCTCTCGCCTCAAATGCTGGTCACGTTTTTGCTCCGGACGACCACGATGGCCCGTGCAAGATGCCCTACCCACCTTTGCTCCTACTGGGCTGCTGTGCTGAGGTATCTGTTACTCGACGCGGGCATGCCTCGGCCTGGAGGCCCTCGGCAGACGGCGCCGCCGGCGCCCCCGCAGGGCGGAGCGGGGCATCGCCTGGAAGGCGGAGGGCCCCACGACGGCGCTCAGCGGCCCGTCGCCGGAAGGCCGCAGGCGGGCGCCGAGGCCTCGCCGGCACTTACGGCGTCCACGTGGCCGCCGCCGCCGCCGCCGTCGTCGTCGTCTACTTCGCCCGTCGCCATCCGACCGACCGTCCACTCACGGGGTCGTTGGTCTCTGGTAGAGGTCGTCTGCGGCGATCCTTGGGCTGCCTTTCCCGGCCTGGAACTCGGGCAGGGCCGAAAGGGGGGGAAGGCGACGAGGAAGGGGGAGAGCAGGAGGGCGGAAGGGTAGCATGAAATCCGCTCGAAACAATCGGCCGCCAAACCCCGCCTGAGAAGACTGGGGCACACGAGAAGGCCACAGAGACAATCGTGGGCTGCTGTGCCCCAGGCTTTTGCGGTGTAGCCCCAGCGGCCTCCACGGGCCCAGCCAGCTCGGCTGCAGCGTGGCCCCCCGTCGTGGCCCCTCGCGGCCCCTGGCGTGCTGGGCAGGCTCCCTATAGGGCTCGGCACTGCCGCTCGCGGCCCCGCGGGGCCTCCGCGCGTGGCCGGGCGCTCCGGCTACAGCCCTGCCGCTCGCTCGCGGCCCCCCCGCGGCACGAGGCCGTCCGGCCGCTCGTCGCAGTCCTTTCGGGGGGAACGACAGGGGGGGGGGGGGGGATAGCATTGGCCAGGGCAAAGGATCGGCTCGCGTGGCTGAGTTTCCCAGCGCCTCCCGGCGCCGGGAGGCGTCCATGCATCGAGGAAAGGGCCTGGCGGCGGAGCCGAAACCAGCTGCATGTGGCAGAGTTCGTAACTCCCCCTTTCCCTATCCCCCCTTGTCGCTCGGCCCGTGGTCCTTGGTGGCCCCCGACGGCCCCTGGCCCGTCCCACCCAGCCGTGGTACAGTCAACCCGTGTAGTGCGGATGAGCGACAAGGACGCAAGGGCCTTGGAAGACCATTTCGGAGCTTTTCGAGCGAGGCGCGGCCAACGAAAGTGGCCGAGGATGGACCGAGGAGGCAATTATGCAAGGGTGCCCTTGGGAAGATGCCCATCCTTACCATGCTGGTTGAATGTACCCTATAGGACCCCTCCCCGCGGCTGGGGCAAGGCACGTTGAGAGCGAGGCTGGGAGCGGGAGAGGGCGAGCTGTTGCAGGCTGCGCCCCGCTGGCGCCGCCAGGGGGGGTCTGGCGCGGAACTCCGGAGTCCGTGCGGACTTCCGAAAGCTTACCGTAGGTTCGCGCCGTGTCGAACCCAGCGTTGGTTCCTGACACGGCGGGGATCGTTCAGCCTTGAACGATCGGCCGTTTCCGAAACGTCAGATCGTTCAACATCGACCGATTCTGGGTCGCCGGCGGCGTTCAACATCGAACGCCAGCGGCGGGGTCGCCGCCGGTCGACACCACACGAACGTACCGTATGTTTATGCAGCATGCTGTGTTGTGCTTGTCGTCTGGGGAGTCAGGGGATGCCGCGAGCCTTGCACAACCATGGTAAAGATCTGGCGCCTGCGAGCGCAAGAAGGCGCGCGATCAAACAAGAGAGAAAGGCTCACGGAACCCTCTGGCCTCCACGTCGAGACTCTCTCGCGCTCGGCCGTGTCCTGTCAAATGCACGCGCGACCTTCTCTGCCCCGCGAGGCTGATAGAAGCTATCGGAAGCTTTCTGGCTACCGGAGGTTATCCGAAGCCATCATCTGGGCGCCGAGTGATCCACCAATAGCTGTCGGGGCAGAAAGGGCTCCCCAGATGTTCTACGTAAGGCGTCTGACATGCAGGCAGCTGATGAGGGAGAGCGCCTCTTCGGGCCTTAAACTAGGTGCAGTCATCGTGATACGAGAAGGAAGGCATAATATGGAACAAATCGGCTTTTCTGGCCACGGCGGGCCTAGGCCACAGACAGCTGACACTACAGAAAATTAAGGAACGGCCCGACTACCTGAGCCCCTCCTGAGCCCAAAGCGGTCCTTACTTCCTTACTTAAGCGTCTTGACTGTATCAGATCGTGGCTCTTGATGGAGATCGGCTCCAAGGCCAGGCCAGGAGGTCACGTTTACCAAGATCTGGGCCCAGCCTTGATGGCGTTGGATGCGCTCCCTCGCCCACGGCGCTTGCGCGGCACTCGAGAGGGCATCGGTATCGTCGCCGTCTTAGACCTCGACGCCGTACTTTGTTCACTGTGTGGGCCCCCCAAATCCTATCCCTAAGGCAATCTGTTTCGTCCCTGAGACACCCGGGGCCAGAGAACGGCTGCCTCAGGGTGCGAAAAGAACTTGAAACGACAGGCAGACGACTGCGCTTTTCGGGAAATTGGTTCCTCCTGGACGCCACCGTCCCGCCTCCTGGACGCCATCCAAAGGCCCCCCAGAGGCCCAAGGAGGACTGAAGAACGCAAAACGGCTCTGGCCTCCAGCTTTCCGAGCTGCGCCCAGCCGCGGCAGCAGGACCCCCCCGAAACCACGACGGCGATGACGAACTGTTCTTCACTCCGAAGGGCTCAGATGTCTCGACCGCTTCCCCGTGGGGCCAACCTTTGGCCCCGTGTGCACTTTTGAAGGCCCCGAGGGACCCGCAGTCGGTCACAGGAGGCCGATACCCATAGGAAAAGCTTCTGGGAGCGGAATGGAAACACGTCGTCGGAGGTCTGGGGCTGGTGACGACGACGATTGGCCCGCCCGTAGTGGGCACGGACAAAAAAGATATGCCGCCCAACAGCACATGGCCGAGACCCGACAGCGGCCGCTGCTGGGCAGGCGAGCCAGCGTCTCAAATGACAACGCCCGCGGCGAAACAGAGTGAGCTCCGACATTGCGACAGAATTGCAGCACCGCGTATAAAGAACGACTGGAGCTCTAGACCCTCGTGATTTTGCAATGCGATGTCAAAGCCTATCGCTCTGTGCCCCGCCTGCCGGAAGTACCTGGCAAGCGCCCCCCTGAGATGATAAAAGGTGCGGGCCTCGGGGCCTGTTACCGCCCAAGGCCAAAAATGCCAATAACGACTGGAACCCTAGACCCAATCTTTCTGCTGCATTTCTGGAGCCGGGTCGATCTGTGATGGTCCTGGGGCCCGAAAGCGGGGAAAACGTCCGGTGTAAAAAAACTGTCGGTCTTCGTCCCTAACCTCATGCCCGTGAGAATAAACACTAGGGGATAATAAAGTTCGGGGTTCAGGGAGAGATAGTAAAAGTAGCCCAGCAGACCTCAGCATAATCTCGAAGTAAGAGATGATCAAGAGGAGACCAAGCCGAGCACGTTTTGAGACATCCTTGGCGTTTAGTTTTCATAGAAATATCCTCAACAATGGCTTATCTCTCATGAAAACTGTTTTTTGTAAGTGCTCGTGTAGGGTAGCTCATGTGCCTCAATTTCCATGGATAATCAACCCCAGAGATAAAAAAGTTCAGGCGAGCGTGGGGACAGAGAGAAATATAAAAGAAGAAGAATACAGTAGAAGAACAATAAGAAAGAAGAAGAAGAGGAGAATAAGAAGAGGACGAAGAAAGGAAAAATCCAAAGTTCCAAATCTATCAATTTTAATTTACAAACGCTTTATGAAAATTGATGTTTTAAGTGCTCGTGTAGGGTAGCTCATGTGCTTCATTTTCCATGGATAATCAACCCCAGGGATAAAAAAGTTCAGGCGAGCGTGAGGACAGATAGAAATATAAAAGAAGAAGAGGAAAGTAGAAGAATAATAAGAACATTGCTCGTTTCGTTTGAGTCTGCCTCCCAAAATTATTGGTTTCGCTTGACACATCCTGAAAAAGTGTGATCGCTTCGCTTGATGTTGCTATATCAACATCGCTTGATGTTGCTATCTCAACATAGCGTTTCGAGGTGATAATGAAGTTCGGCCTCAGCGCTCGCCGCCCAATTTGAATTTTGTATAGGGCGACGATAATCAACTCTAAACACTGAAGGGGGGGGGTCCCTTTATTATCATCGGCATGCGGTTATTCCTTGGGTGTCCCAACACCGTGTGGTGACGGTCCGCGCGGTGACCTCGAAATCCTAAGAGACCTCACCGCGCGGTCCGTCACCGCAATGCTTCGGGAGCCTGGAGGCCCCACTCGCCCGAGACGTCCTCGCAGAAAGACCCGAGTCCCAAAAACCGTGTGGTGGCCGCGAGCCCCCGCTGACTCACCACGCGGTGGAGTCACCAAACCGTTTGAGGGCTCCCGAGCTCTTTCCGCACCCGCTTCGACCGTACAGTCAGCCCGTACAAAAATGAAGCACGAGAAGGATGCAAGAGCTTTGATGGAGGTCCATGTCGAAACTTTGTGAGCGGGGCGCGGCCAGCGAAAGCGGCCAAGGATGGCCGAAAGGGAGAGATGCAAGGGTACTCAGGGTTTCTTAATGAGTGTGGGGGGGTACCTCCCCGACGGGGGTCAACCTCGCCTCGTCGTCGCGCCGCGACGGGGGTCGGAGCGCCTTCGGCACGCGGTGGCTGCCCGCGACGGGGGTCGATGTGGGGCTGTCGGCGAGGGTGACGCCCCCCCGACGCTCCTCGAGACACTCGGAGCAGCCTCGGAAAATCGCTCATCCTTTCAGTGCGGGTTGACTGTGCCGGGGTGACGACGGCCGCGCCGTCGGCGGCGGAAGGCCGCTGGCCTTCCGCGTAGAACCTCCGGGCGGCCTCCGCGTCGGGCACCGCGAGGCGGACGTGCCCGAGAAGCAGCAGGCTGTCCGCATGGGCCTCGCGGTGGCGCGCGGGCGGCCAGGTCCCAGCGGGCCGCAGTGGCCCCGAGGGCGGGTCACGCTCGGCTCAGCGCTGCGTCGCGTCCGCAGAGGACGAGGCAGGGCGAGAAGAATGCCATGGTGCGATCTGAGCATTTTCTTAGGGTGGAGGGCTCACATGGGTTTCTGCACCTCGAAAATCAATCCGTCTTGTGATTCACCTTTTGCAGATTCAAGCCTCGAAAATCAATCGAAACGGCATTCCAGATTTCACCCTGTGCGCTCCACCCAAAGCAAACACTCGGGCGATGGGCTCAGGAGGCGTCCCAAGAGTTCCAGGCATTCTGGCGGCCCTCGGCCACACCGTTCGTCCTCGGCCGCTCGTCTCTGGCCGTGCGGCACAGCAGGAAAACAGGGGAATCCTGAAACGCATCATTACCATAGCTTCTTGCTCTTCGACGACTAGGAGGCCTCCTAGATGGGTCCGACAAATGGGGTCGGAGGATCGCGCCGTATTGCTTATGCATCGGCGGTCCATCGCCGATCCATCGGCGATGCATCGGCGACGCTGGCGTCGCATCGGCGCCATCGGCGTGGAGAAAATCGGACTCTACATCGAACCGCATCATCGGCGATGCATCGGCGACCCTGGAGACGCATCGGCGCCATCGGCGTAGAGAAAATCGGACTCTACATCGAGCCTTATCGGCGATGCATCGGCGATGCATCGGCGACGCCGCGCGATCCTCCGACCCCATCTGCTCGGACCCCATTTGGGAGGCTTAGAATGATCATTTCCTCTGTACTTATCTCAAGCATTGCGCACAGTCTGCCGTCTGGATTCTGAGGCCTCGGCCTTAATGTAGAGGCCTCGTAGAGGGGGTCGGAGTAGACGGGGTCGGAGGATCGCGCCGCATCGCCGAGACATCGGCGATACATCGCCGATGCATCGGCGATGCATCGGCGACGTCGGCGACGCACAGAGGACGCCAGCGTGGAAATAATAGGGCTCCACATCGATTCGCATCGCCGATGCATCGACGATACGGCGCGATCCTCCGATTTCATCTACTCCTGGAGGCGTCGCGCGGCAACTGGAGACCCGATGTACGTCGGATCCACGTCGGATCCACGTCGGGTTCACGTCGGACTACGTCAGGTGTACGTCGGATTTACGTCGGACTGACTCCAGAGCATCGCCGCGCGAACGTCGACCCATAGCTTACGGAACTGACAAATGGACTAGCTCATACTACTATTACGCGCCGCGCGAGGCCTCCAGGATTTTCCTAATAATACATTAATCCCATCTAGGAAACCTGGATTACCACAAGCATGGCGCACAGTCTGCCGTCTGGACTCTGTCGAGCCGTCTGGGCCTCGGCCTGGGCCTTCCCCCCCCCCAGCGGCCCGGCCGTGCCAGCGCCGAGCCCGAGGCCAGTCCAAGTCCGCAGAAGCCACGTCCGGACCGGGCCAGCCCCGAAGCATCCCGAGGCTGGCTGGGCGCCAGTGCAATCTGGGCGGTGCTCAGCTGCTCAAGCCGCCCTCCCTCGTGGTTGTTGTCGTCATCCTCGTCGCTCGGCGTCGCTCGAAGTCGTTCGGCTCGTCGTCCACGTCCTCCTCGTCGTCCCCCTCCTGCTCCTCCTCCTCACCACTGCCCCAAGGGCTCCCTGAAGGGACTGGCACCTGCGAGCGGGAGAGGCACCCTCCTCCTCCATCCGTCCTGGGCCCCATACCTAGATTTTTGCTGGAGTCAGAGGCCCCGTGGAGCTCTAGACTCACAAGCCCAACCCCCGACCTCTTCCATCGCGCAATCTGCCGCTTCTGCAGAGCCCATGGGTCCCAACCCCCCAAGCCGCTACTGTCCCACATGTGTGTTGCATTCCTGGCAAGAGCCCCCCAAAGGCGAAGACCTCAGACAACCTGCCGACGACGTGATTCTGCTCACGGCGCAAAGCGATCTGGGCCAATCCCCGATCCTCCCTCCATGCTGTTTTTGGAAAAAAGACTGCCTCCTGGACAAGCCCTGGGATGAGTTATGGCCAACATGTCGAAGCGACCCCACCTGTGGCGACGAGAGCACGCCAGGAGGCACAACATGGTCCGAAAACGCTGAGTGGCTTCGATGCTCGACGCACGGGTCTCGACCCGACCTTCATAAAGACCGCCCCCCGTTGGGCACCCGAATTATCCGGTGCAGACCTGGTCCGGGTAGGGCCCAGTCTGGCGCCCATGTGATCGGTGAATATCCTGGAACCGCTTGATGTGGGATTACTGCTGCTCCAGGAGAAAGCTGGACGAGCATCTCCACATCATGGGACAGAATGCAATCCGAGAAAATCTCGAGCTGCGTGCAAACCGGGGCAACTCTGGCACGAGCCCAGGAGGCCCGAGTGGGGAGTCCTCAACGACCGCTCCGTGCCCTGCTAGCTTCAGGCTCGGAATTCGATCCACCTCCCCCCTGCACCCCGCCGACGAGGCGGCCGCTCCGCCAGCCGCTCTCGCCGGCCGCAGCTGCCGAAGACACAGGTCGGGTACGCGGGCTTCGGTTGCATACGTTGATGGGTTCGATTTGGGCTTTAAGTCGTGAGTTCGAGATTACGCAACGTCATGTTTGATGTATGTTTGGGGTCGGTTTCGAATTATCCTGTCGCGCAGAATCTATCTTTCGAGTAATCAAAAATCCAATATCATAGGCTGGGGCACGAATTGACCATGCGAGAACCAGACGAGCGATATCATTTTGAAGCGACGGCCCTGCAAGAGATAGATTGCGACCACAAGTTGCCACAGCGCCCCTCCTAAGAAAGGACGGCGCAGACGCGCCCAGCGGCGCTGCGCCCCCGCTACCAGTCGAGCACGGCTTATCCACTTCGCGCCCAAACGCTCTCGGCGACCGCATGGCAGAAGACAACCGCCCGCCGCGACCGATTCCAAACGCCCGCCATGCACGAGGGGCAAGAGGTTGAAAAGAGAAGGTTGGGCGGGGCAGTGGACGGGAGGGGGGCGAGTGGGAAGGGCCACGGGGAGAAGAAGAAGCAGCAAGGGACTGGCGAGGGGCAAATATGAGAGGGATGGCAACCGAGAGCGCGAGACGGGGCATGAAACTGACATCTGGCGGGCAAGCTACAATCATCTCCAGGGGTCAGGGGCAGGCGTGACGAGAGATCAAACAGAGATGACGACTGGCACGGATGAGAAAACTGGCAACATCAACGGACATCGATCGTTGCATGATCGACGCGATGATTGATAATCACACGCCCTCCTCTGGATTGCGTGCGAGGCCCAAGGCGAACAAATTCTTCCGTGAACGGCGTGGATGACTAACTACAACGATGCCCAAATGTCAGACACATCTAATGCACAAACATGAGCGGCCAGACCCAGATGCAAGAGCAGCGGCCTACGGCGCGAAACTCGGAACGAACACCAAACCACTGTAGAACCCCAAACATCCGAAATCTCTGAGATACTTTCCATGGTCACAGGTTGGTTTCGGACCCCTGCTTCGGCGCATTCGCTGAAACGACCTAAAACAGCGGGTGCCCCCACAATACGGTCGACAAAAACAAATTACCCTGGCGACGTACCCAACCCCTGCGCAAACGCGGGGCGCACATAGTTTAGCACACTTTATAAGGGGGGCGATGACGGAGCGAGGGTGACATATGTCTGCAGACGGAATTCGGGAGACTCGCAGGAAACTGGCTTCAGGACAAGGACAGTTGCAATCCCTGAGCAACCCTAACCACTGCGAAAGCGGGGATCTCAGATCGCAGCCCCCCAGGGATGGCGAGGTCTAATTTGGGTCCGCCCGTGGCGTCACTGTGCTGGGCCCCCCAGCAGGCCTCGAAAGTGGCGACAGTTTCACAGATCGCAGCCCCCCAGGGATGGCGAGGTCTAATTTGGGTCCGCCCGTGGCGTCACTGTGCTGGGCCCCCCAGCAGGCCTCGAAAGTGGCGACAGTTTCACAGATCGCAGCCCCCCAGGGATGGCGAGGTCTAATTTGAATCCGCCCGTGGCGTCACTGTGCTGGGCCCCCCAGCAGGCCTCGAAAGTGGCGACAGTTTCACAGATCGCAGCCCCCCAGGGATGGCGAGGTCTAATTTGAATCGCCCGTGGCGTCACTGTGCTGGGCCCCCCAGCAGGCCTCGAAAGTGGCGACAGTTTCACAGATCGCAGCCCCCCAGGGATGGCGAGGTCTAATTTGGTCTGCGGTGGGTCACTGTGCTGGGCCCCCCAGCAGGCCTCGAAAGTGGCGACAGTTTCACAGATCGCAGCCCCCCAGGGATGGCGAGGTCTAATTTGGGTCCGCCGTGGCGTCACTGTGCTGGGCCCCCCAGCAGGCCTCGAAAGTGGCGACAGTTTCACAGATCGCAGCCCCCCAGGGATGGCGAGGTCTAATTTGGGACCCGTGGCGTCACTGTGCGGGCCCCCAGCAGGCCTCGAAAGTGGCGACAGTTTCACAGATCGCAGCCCCCCAGGGATGGCGAGGTCTAATTTGGTCCGCCCGTGGCGTCACTGTGCTGGGCCCCCCAGCAGGCCTCGAAAGTGGCGACAGTTTCACAGATCGCAGCCCCCCAGGGATGGCGAGGTCTAATTTGGGTCCGCGCGTGGCGTCACTGTGCTGGGCCCCCCAGCAGGCCTCGAAAGTGGCGACAGTTTCACAGATCGCAGCCCCCCAGGGATGGCGAGGTCTAATTTGGGTCCGCCGTGGCGTCACTGTGCTGGGCCCCCCAGCAGGCCTCGAAAGTGGCGACAGTTTCACAGATCGCAGCCCCCCAGGGATGGCGAGGTCTAATTTGGGTCCGCCCGTGGCCCTCACTGTGCTGGGCCCCCAGCAGGCCTCGAAAATGGCGACAGTTTCGCAGATCGCAGCCCCCCAGGGATGGCGAGGTCTAATTTGAATCCGCGCGTGGCCCTCACTGTGCTGGGCCCCCCAGCAGGCCTCGAAAATGGCGACAGTTTCGCAGATCGCAGCCCCCCAGGGATGGCGAGGTCTAATTTGAATCCGCCCGTGGCCCTCACTGTGCTGGGCCCCCCAGCAGGCCTCGAAAATGGCGACAGTTTCGCAGATCGCAGCCCCCCAGGGATGGCGAGGTCTAATTTTCCGCCCGTGGCCCTCACTGTGCTGGGCCCCCCAGCAGGCCTCGAAAATGGCGACAGCTTCGCAGATCGCAGCCCCCCAGGGACGGCGAGGTCCCCGCCCGTGGCCGTCACTGTGCTGGGCCCCCCAGCAGGCCTCGAAAATGGCGACGGTTTCGCAGATCGCAGCCCCCCAGGGATGGCGAGGTCTAATTTGGGCCCGCCCGTGGCCCTCACTGTGCTGGGCCCCCCAGCAGGCCTCGAAAATGGCGACAGTTTCGCAGATCGCCGCCCCCCAGGGACGGCGAGGTCTAATTTGGGTCCGCCCGTGGCCCTCACTGTGCTGGGCCCCCCAGCAGGCCTCGAAAGTGGCGACAGTTTCACAGATCGCAGCCCCCCGCAGGCAAGACAGGAAGAGGCAAGAGGGAGAAAGGAGGAAGGGAGGGAGGAGGGACGCGACCACACTGCTCTATTCAAAACGAATACCCAACCAAGGAGGGTTGGGAAACAAACAGAGGAAACCCAATGCATGAAGACATACTTCCAGGACCTCCGAAGGCGCCACCTGTCCCTAACTAGGGAATTGGCTTGAGAGCCTTAGCCCTGTAAGCCGCAGTCATGATGGATGGGTGCCTGATATCAGGGACGCCCCTGGCATTCACCTACGCTTCCTGCGCGCCAATGGCCGCCTTCAGCTTCGCCTTCTGCGAGGCTGGGGTCGACTGGCACAAGGCGATGACGCACCCGCTAATCGTAGTTGCCTGACCAGCTCGCAGCAAGTCCTTTGCCGCCGTAATCTTGCAAGGCTCAAGGTCGAGGCCGACCTTGGATGCCAAGGCTCTGGCGCGCGAGAGCGTTTTCTCGAGCCCCTGACGCGTTGCGCCCAAGGCCACAGAGTTGATATTGCCACCAATCTTCTTCCACGCGTCTGACATAGCCTTGAAAGGTGGATCGTCGGCCAAGCCTTCGCTCCAAGGAGCGCCAGTGGGGCTGCCAAAAGCCGCGTGCTTAAACATCACGGGGCCCTTCGGGTCGTCGGTCGGCGCGTCCATGATCGCAGTGAGGGAGTCCGCGAGCCGCTGGTGATAGTGGGGCTTCGCCGTGCCCCATAGTTCCGCCACGATCGAGTGGCGCGTCTATGTGTCTGGCAGGACGGCCAAGCCTGTGCGAGCCTGCGCCTCGGACGCTGAGTTGCAGATGGAGATGATCTTCTCAGCGTGGCCCATGTCGTCGTCGGCCTCTGCCCGGCTCTGCGGGGCGTCGGCCCAGGCGCGGTAGACGCCGAGCTCGAAGAAGCCGCCCACCAAAGTCTCAAGGAAACGCATCTTGCTGTTCCCGATGGCCACCTGCTGCGTCGGGAAAAAATGAAACAACTGGCGCATAAACGGGGCCACGAGGTCCATGACGTGCTGAGTGTTCTGGTAGCAGCCCTTCTGGTCGTCTGCCCGAATCTCGCTCACGATCTCGTTAAACAGTCTCTGGGCATCGGCAGCCTTGGCATCGCATTTGACGCTGGCCTCGCCCCCGCTGCAGCACGCGATCAAGCGGTCGACCTCGTCGCGGCAGGACTTGGAGCTCGCCGCGCCGAACAGAGCGGCGCCCTTCAAGTCCCTCAAGAAAGGCGCCAACGTCAACGTGCTAACTGCGTGCCTTGGTCGACGTTCGCCGACCCCTTGTCCCATGAGGTTTTCGCGCCACTGAGTCACAACTTTCGCCCACTGCTTGAACAAGGTCATCGTTTACAAAGATTCCGAAGTCGATTGACTAGCGCGGAACTCGTTCGGCAACAGCCCCTTCAATGCTGGCGCCATCTCGTCGACGAACGAGTCGGTGATGCGCCGCAAATGACCTTCGAGCTGCAGCGTGGAACCGTTCCGCGAGCCCCCCTTCCAACGCGCGAGCTTCGGAATGCAGCGAATGCAGCGGCCCTCTGGCCCACGGAATCGGCGGCGCCCTCAATGACGACCACAGCCCCGTGCGCGAGCTTCACGATCTCCGCGTGAGTCGCGCCTGCATTGCGGCAGTCGGCGATGGGCGCGGCGCCCGCGGCGGTCAGCTTGAACTTGTCCAAGAAAACGTGCCCGCTCAATCCGAAGTGCTGTTCGTCGGGAGTCGGCGTGCTCATCGTATCTGCGTAGTCGCTGTCGCACTCAAACTTGGCAGGGTCCATGAGGTAGATGATGCACCTGACCAAGGACACATGTCATGCGATGGCTTCCCCTGCCGCCTCGTCAGATGTCTCCTGGTGGGGCAAGGTCGCCTCCAACTCCTGGAACTTCGCATGCGCGGCGACGGCCTGGGGGCCCCCGACGGGCTCGACGGTGCCCCGCGGCGGCTGGATGTAGTTCTCGCACAAGCACGCGAACACGACCCCGAGCCTGTCACCAAGCGGCCCTGCCAGGTCAGCCCCACCAGTTGCGAGGGGGTCGTGGACGAAGTCAACCACCTCGCCGGCGTCAACGGCGTTCGGAGACTGCCACAAGCGAAGCAGCTCGATGCGCGCGTCGACTTTGCCCATGTGGGTTCGCGGGCTGGCCGCCGCCGCTGCAGCTCCGAGATCGGCTGAGCGGCGGCTCAATGCGTTCTCGATGGGGGGCCTCTCCCACTGGCGCCCCTCGGCGGCCAACGCCTGGATGCGGTCATGGAGCGTCTGGCCCTCCATCGCCGCGACCTGCTCACGGGCGCTCGAGGACTCGGCCCAGTCGGCAAGGTTCAGACGGGCCCGGCACTGGGGCGCCGCCGACTTCGAGAGGACGTCCTGGGATTGAGCAGCCTTCTTCAGGCACTCCCGCAGCCTGCGACGCTTCTGGGCAAGCCTGCCCGTGCCATTGAGGATCGCCGACAAGTCGAGGCTGGAGCGGCCGGTAGCCGCCGCGTCCTTGGAGCCGCTCTCCTGGGGCGCGCTCGCAAAAACTCGCGCTCTCGTTTCAGCCCCTTCCGCCGTCGGCCCCGCGACCAAAGCTACCCCTGCCGCGCCTTCAAACCCTGCCCCCCCGCCTCTCTGCGCCCCCCCACCCCCCCCCGCTGCGGCCCCTCGACCCTCTCGTGCACCGGCTGAACATCTTAATAAACAGTGAGAACAAGCAGGGCGGGGGCGTCGGCGGCCCCCGAAGGGGGGGCGTCCAGCGAGCGAGAGCACTGCGCAAGCGCGACCCCCGCCCACCACGCTGCGCCGACAGAACCTGCGCCGCGGCAACTGCTGGGACACGCGCCCCCTCATCAACGAAAATCGGTTCCCTGCCGCGGGGCAGGGGCCGCAACAGCGGCTGGAACAACACTTACAAGTAAAACGTATAATATCGTCGCCGTTTGGCTGGGCCACGGCAACGGCTGGAGAGGGCGCTCGTTCCGTAAAGCGGAACTCCTATCCACCCGCTGTTGCGACCCAGTAAAACGCCGACGATGACGCGCCCCCCACAGGTAGACGAACGCCTGCCCGAGCAGCCGCGGCGGCTGGAAGAGTCGAGCGAGGGAGGGCGAGGAGGGGCAAGGTGCCTCGAACAGTAGCGTCGTCACCGTGTTTTCTTCCCCCCCCCCCCGCCCCCCCCTCCCCTGTCCTCCGCGTCGCCCCTTGTCTCCTGAGCCCCCCCCCGCCCCCTTCCAGCTCCTCGCCCTCGCGGCTGCCGCCGCTGCCGCCGCCCTCGGGCGAGCTCGCCTTCGCCCTGCCCCCTGCGACCGCGGAGCGCGCGGCAGGCGCGTTGAAGGCGCGCTGGTTGGGGGGGTCAGTCTTTCCAAGCGTTTGGGGGGAGTCGGCGCCGACCTCGCCGCCCTCCTCGGCATCGCCCTCGCTGCCATCGGCGGCAGCGCCCTCCACGGGCTTCGCCTTGAGGGCCTCAATCTTCCTGAGGACGTCGTCGGTCGCGAGGCCCCCCGGGCGCGCGCAATCGAGTTCTCCTCACCCGGGGCCCCGAAAGAAGAAGCGCGTCCGAGGTCGCCAGGAACGGCCCAGGACAGCCCACCCCCCCAAACCCCCAGAGCGCCAGCCGCGGGACCCGTGGAGACTGCGACCAGACGACCTCCGAATGCTCCCGAACAGCCTGGTCGCCGCGACAGTGGTCCAACAATTGCTGGCGGAACTCCTGCTGCGAGACCTTGTAGGTCACCCAGCGCGCGCACGCGATGCCAGCGCCGCCCACTTGCCCGCCATCCTTCGCAGCGATGCCCGCGATGGCGGGTGCATCAGGATGTCGGATATCCCCGAAAGGAATGTTGAGGACCTTCGGCGCCCAACCGAAGCGGGCCTCGAACTCCGACGGCTTCGCCGCGCGCATCTGAACCTCGAACGTGACGCCCTGATCGGTGCCCTTGGTAGTCGTGAACTGGAAGAAGCCGGGCTGGTGCTCATCGCGTCTCGCCAGCTCTGCCATGGTGAACGACTGGTCGATGTCAGGATCTGGGTTGCAAAGCTCGCATACCTCGTCCCACGTTCCCTTTTGCTCGAATGAACTCTGCCGCGTCACATAGCACCTGCCACGCGCATTGCCAGTCAGAAGCTCCTTGAAGGACCCATCCTCGAACGCAAACTGGCACTGCCCCCGCGAGTCGGAGCCGGCAGGATCGGCACCGCAACTGCGGCGGCCGCGCACGGAAGCCGTGGGTGCAGCGGCTTTGCGGGCCTTGGGCTTGGGCCCCTCTGCGGCAGCAGCGCAGCGGCCTCGCTCGCGCGGCGCCGGCGGCGCCTCGCCGCCGCCGCCGACGTCTGAGGGCGCCCCTGAGCAGGAGGGGGGGGGCCCTTGCGAAGACGCCCGCCCGCTGCTCGCCCTGCAAGCGCCATGGTGGCAGAGAGTCGCGAAGCGTTCAATCGCGCGCGGTGGCTGAGCCCACAGCGATTGCACGAGCTCGCGAAGCGGCCTCGATGCGCGCAGGCCACGAGGCGGGGCGGTGGCTGCGAACAATGGACTCACGTCAATACCATCGCCTCACAGAGACTTCTTGATCTGATGGGCGCTCGCGACTAAGGCCCCCCCCCCCTTTCCTAAGATGCGACTGTTCCTGTTGCGTCGTGCATCTGTCTGCGTCGTTGCCAACGGCATAATATCGCGCAGGCCGCGCCCCGACGACCTCCGAGGTGGGGGGTGGGGCAGGAACGGCTGCAAATTACGCTGGTGGAATTGGAGCGAGCAGCCTGAGGCAATCAAATGCAAGCATTCTGGGCCGACCCCAAAGCGGGAAGAGGCGCGAGCCCAAACATCCTAGACGCGTCGGCCGGCCCACGCCTGCACTACCAAGGCTTTCCAACACGCAAGCGTAAAGAATGAGCCAGGCCAACCGAATGCACTACGCCCCTCCGCCCATCCCTGCCACGCCTGCAAGTCGGGCGCCAGTGCGCGCTTTGCGTTTAGCCACTTTGGTAGGGAGCACCACTGGCCGAGTGGCGACCCCATGCCCGAGCGCCTTTGGCCCTGGGCGTCTGCTCTTAGCCGCGCCTTCAAGCCCTGTCGCTTTTAAGCATGATAACTTCTAACCGAGTGAAGCATTTGACTCATGCGCTCTCCAGTGGCCCTCGCACTCCTCCTTCTCCTCCTCCTCCTCCTCCCCCTCCTCCTCCTTCTCCTCCTACCCCCCCTTCCGCCTTCCCCCCCCTCCTCCTCCCCCCCCCCCCCTCCTTCTCCCCCCCCCCCGTCAGCACCCCCCCCCCCCCCCCCCCCTCCCCCCCCCCCCCCCCCCCTCCCCTCCTCTCTTCCACATCCCCCCCTGCTGATCCTTGTCTTTTCTTCTCATCTCTTCTCCTGCCCAACGTCCTCCTCCGACGCCGCCCCTCGGCGCCCCCCCGCGGTCCGCCGCGGCCCCTCTGGACTGGCCGACGGCGGCGGCCCCCGCGACGCAGCGGGCGGAGATGCCGACGCCCGTGGGCCCGAGCGCGCACGCGAGGTCCACGGGCCCCAAGCCGCGCCAGGAGATCCGCCGGCCCCCTTGCGGGGCCACCAGGCTGTAGGCCCGTGATTCGCAGTTTCCTGCACCAGTCGTAGTTTGTAGTTTCCAGTGTTACAGTTCTGCTTATTGCTGGTCACTGCAACTAGTTGATTGACCGCGCGAGGGGGGGGGGAGGCCCAAACTGGATTTTTAGCGTCTCCTGGGCGCGTTGTCTGCATTGCTGGGGGGGGCTCGAAATCGACACCCCTCGCGCAGATCCGCGGGGTCAGGGTCCAAAAACGCATGGGATTTGCAACATTTCTGACATTCGGTGCCACCCCTCACGCAGATCCGCGGGGTCAGGGTCCAAAAACATAAGGGATTTGCCACATTTCTGAAATTCGGTGCCACCCCTCGCGCAGATCCGCGGGGCCAGGGTCCAAAAACGCATGGGATTTGCCACATTTCTGAAATTCGGTGCCACCCCTCACGCAGATCCGCGGGGTCAGGGTCCAAAAATGAAGGATTTGCCACATTTCTGAAATTCGGCGCCACCCCTTACGCAGATCCGCGGGGTCAGGGTCCAAAAACACAAGGGATTTGGCGCATTTCTGAAATTCGGTGCCACCCTTCACGCACATCCATCGCAAGGCGTGGCAACCCAAACTGCGAGAATTCCCTCGGCCCTTTAATCGCAAGGTGCGGTAACCAAGCCCGTAAACCATACACGTCTTACCAATCGCCAGGTGTGGTAACCCCTCTTGTGATCAGTTGGTTTTGCTGATTGCGAATCGGCTTCGCATGAAGTTTCGATACTGCTTCACGACAGCGCCAAGGCCTCATGACTTAGCTCTTCCATGGCCCATTCTCCGAGAGAGGGGGCCGGCGGCAGGGGGCGAAGCCCTTGCGGATAAAACTTCGGACGCCCCCGAAGGGCAACTTTCAGGTCGGCCTGGGGGGGGGGGGGGGGGGCACACAATTCCGAATATAACTTCCAGGCCGGCCTGCGGGGCCCGCCCCGCTCGCGAGGGGCGATAACTCGCTGCCCCTCAGGGGGTGCCGTTTGTCCCCCAGAGATAACTTTGCGCCCCGCAAGGATATTTTTTTGCTCCCCAGGCCCCCCGGGCCCCCCCGAGGACGACCCTGGGAGGGCGGGGCTGAGGCGGCCCCAGGATGGAAAGTTATCATCCGATGACAAAAAGGTACCCCTCGGCCACCCAGGGAGATGACTTGCTGGGAGTGACAAAAATTACATCCGACTCCGTGTCCTCCTGGGGGGTTCGGGAACAAAACTATCCCCGAAGTTATCTCCCGCGGGCGCTCGACAAGCGCCGCCTCCAGCACGTCGCCGAGAGGGCGTGGGCGAAGACGCGGGGATGGGGGCGCAGGAGCAAGGCCCCCCCCCCCCACCCCCCCCCCTTCCCCCCCGCGCCCCTCCCCCCCCCCTCTTCCCACTCCTCGGGCGGGAGCGACTGAGGGGGGGGGCGCGGCGCCCTCCGCCCTGGCCGCGCATCTCTCGCGCGCCGCTGGGGCAGGCGCGAGCAGACGAGCAGGAGCGGAGGAGGAAGAGGAGGAAGAGGCGGAGGAGGAGGAGTGCTGAGATGACATGCGAAGGCCGATGCACCAACAAAGTCTCGCACTTATCATCACTTATCAGAGTCGAGCCCAAACGGCCTGGGTCGGCCCAGCGGAGGCCGCCGAGGCGCAGGAGCGTCGCGGAGAAGCCCGCGACATGCATCGCATCGTAAACCTTTCGCCACAGTCACTGTGATACCGCGGGCTCTTCCCCCAGGCCATCTGGGGGCTCGTTTTCTACCAGAACCTTGGCAATGGGGTGGTCCTCTGCGAGCGCGTCGAACTTGGGCCGGCACCGCTGGCGAACACCGAAATTGCCCCTTTGCCAACTAAGATCTCGCGCGGTTGCGGAAAGCCATGTCGATATCCACGCCATCGACGCGTACCTTCTCCAGCCACGCAAGCTGGCGACCAAGTGGCTTCTGCCCAGCCCGATACGCGCGGTCGCACTTGCACGCCTTGCAACGCACGCCGCAGTGCGCGTCGATCCTGCAGAGCCTGCGGATCCACATCACATGCCCGGACCTGATCGCCCGATGGGCCAACGGGTGCGCGGGGGGCACCTGCAAGGCCTTCAGGCGGGCCAGGGCGAGAGTCGTCTGGACCGACGCCGTGGGAGTCGCTGTCTCCGTCAACGACGTAGGGTGCATATTTATCTCCCGCTGCCATCTGAGCTCGAGCTGCCGGGCTACCAACGAGACGACGAACTGGATGGCGCGCTGGAATCCGGCTCACTGTGGCCGCTACCCTCTGCACCAACACTGCTCGCAGCGCCGTCGCGATGGTGATCAGTCTGGGTCGGCACCGTGGCCGACGTCATCGAGCCCTGCGGCAGGAGCTGCAGCGGCGGCAGCGTCCTCCTCGTACAAATCGACGCCGGCGTCGGCAATCGCGAGCCACTCAGACAATTCGGAATGAAACCGCTGTCGTTTCCTCCGTTTCCTCCGAGGATCCCACAGCAAATGCAATCGACGGTCGCAGCGCTGCACTGCCGACGCGCAGCAAGGTCGGAATGCACCTGTCATGCCAGAGAAATGCGCTTCGAAGAAGGCGGCCTCCCATGTCATGCTGAGGTCAAGGACCTTCACAATGCCCCACGCCGAATGCCCCATGTATTGGTACTCGAGCGGGATGGCGCGGTCGACGGCCACGTTATCCGGCGAATCAACGCCCCTGGCGACGAGGCTAGCGAGGTCGACGTCGCGGCCGCCCATGACGCCCCAGAAATTGTCGAATGGCTCCCAGAGGACATCGCCAAGCATCATGCAGTGAACTTCTGAGGTGAAGCCAGGGGCCGCGTCTGGAGACCTCCCAGGAATATTGCCAAATAACATGGCAAACACATTGCAGTTCTGTAGGAGACGCTTCTGGACTGGAACTTCGAATAGTTGCTTAACTACAGAATCTAATCGTGACTTGAACAGGGTGCGCCAATGGCCGATCTCACCACGCATGCCGGCATTGGCACGGAACACAAAATGTCGACGGGCTTCGGGGGCTCTGCCTCTTCGCCCTGCGCATGCGTGGGATCAGGGAGTGTGCAATTCAAGTGTTCCCAGCACTTCAGGATTGCCCCGTACAGGTGAGCGACTGGAGTAGCGCTTCTACCTTTCGCCCGCACGGAGGCCAGCTTTGATGTCGGCGGCCTTGCATCAAGAGCAGCGTGACAGTGCGCAAAGCTATGTGAAAGAAAAGGTTATGGGATCACGTCGCTCTGGGCCGAAGCTGCCCAAGTGGGGAGTTGTTCGGCAAGTCTCGCGATCTGTTCAGCGCCGTGCCCGACGACGCGGTGGTCGAGACGAGCTGCTGCGTCCTCGCGGGCTCGCTGAGCCGCGGCATCCATGTCTGACCGGGCTGCCTGCCTCCAAACCTCGATCCTGCCCCAGCCGTCAGATTGCACTGCGAGCTGATGCGCCTGCGCCCCATCTCCGAGGCCAACGGCGTCGAGGGCGCCTGCGGCCGCGGGCGGCGGGGCCAATGGATCCAGAGGCCCAGCTTCAAAGGCAACATTCGCCCTCGTCGCAAAGTCACAGAGGCGCGCTCGGCCCCCCCCCCCCGCCCAAGCCAACGTGCCCCCGAGAGAGCCCCTGGCTCGTCAACCGTCTTCCCGCCGCCCTGTCCCGAGCGGGGGCCTCGACCGCGAACGCATTCCAGGCGCCGAGCTTGCGTCGAAGCTGCGCCCGACGTTCGCGCCTCTCCCGGGGGGGGGGGGGGGGCTGGGGCCGCGAGAGCGGCGAGAGGCCCAGGGCGCTGCGAGGGCCGCAGGGAAGCGGGCCCCGGGCCTGAAGAAACGGCGGACGGGACTGGAATGCCGAAAGAGGACCGCACCACATTCTACATTTTTTGTTTTCAAAATGCTCCGGACCTCGCGCGCGCCCCCCGCCCCTCAGCGCCCAAAACCCGCCTCTCGCTTCGTCGCTGCCGCCATCAAATCACCTCGAAACCGTCGGCACCAGGCCCGCGCAAAAGGCGGACATACAATCGACGAACAAAAACACTCCGCCCGACTGCCTCGCACGGCACGCAGTCAAGCGCGGGGTGAACGAACGGGGGGGCATGGCGCAAGCCTGACCTTTAAGCACCCCCCCCCCACTTGAAATCCCAACCTCCTCCTTCTCCTCCTGGGGCCTTCCCGTTGCGCCCCCCCACTGCCCCACCCCCGCCTCGTTCGCCCCTCCCTTTGCTCCCGACGTCCCCTCCTACCTTTTCTGCCCTCCTCGCCTCTGTCCTTTGCCGACCTCGTGCCCCCATCAAGCCTCCGCCCATTCGATCCCCGTCGTCCTTCTTGGGCGGGTCCTCGGGGCCGCCCCCCCGGCGACGTCCTGCGTCGCGCATCTGGTCCGCCTGCTGCAAGGCCGCCCAGCGCGCGTTCCTCTTGGACAGCTCGACGGGCCTCTGGCGGGCGCGCTCCCTGTCCTGGGTGTCGTCCTGAATGAGGAAGAACACGAGGCACCTGTGTTCCGCCCGCGCGTCCTCGCGGCTCAAGTCGGGGCGGCGCTGGGGAAGCTCCGACTCCACGGGCCCAACCTTCGCTTGCGCGAGGCATCCGAGAGAACCTCTGGAATGAGACCCGGATCCAACAGAGTGGCTAGAAGTTTGCACGGATAGTTTGCGGCTCGTGTGCGCCGAATCCGAATGTGGCCTCGAACGAGAAGCTGAAACGCCCGATGATGATGCTCCTCTGTCCTGGCGCGGAACGGCATCGCCCCCCACCTGGCCGCGTCGTTCATCGGCAAGCGACCCTGCTCGAGCACGGCCTGCGCAGCGCGGCCCTGATAGGGCTCCGTCGCGCGAGATCTTCGCACCAGAGCGCCACCAGGTCTGCAGGTGGTATCGCCTCCAAGCGACAAAGCAGCCTGATGGCTGCGACTGCGCCCGGGGCTAACTCCAGGCCCCAATCCTCGCCGCGCACGTAGATGCGCTTAGCCGCGAGCTCCGCGTGCGAGAGAAGGCCCGCGCTGAAACTGAACACGCCAAAGTAAACGGTACTATCTCTGATCCACTTCAGCGCATTTGCTCGGCACATGGCCTGCTCGAGTGTATTTGCCTGCTGCTCGTCCTTTGCTCTCGCCCGCTCCACGTTGACTTCTCGGGCGGTGGTTTCATCGTGGGCGACGCCATCGGCCATGTCAGCGTCGCCCTCGACGGCGGGGGCACCCACGATGGCGGCCAGATCGGCGCCAGGGCCACGTGGATGAGCAGGCAGAGGATCACGAACAGATGGCGCATGCTTCTTACCACCCACCATATCCGACCACATGAGGTAAGCTCTGCTGAACACGCCGAACACTTCCAAGAAGGCGATCCCATTCGGCGTCTGCTCAGCCTCGACAAAGTTTCGGCCTGGGAAGCTTTGGGGGCCAGAATGCACAAGCGCGCGTGAACTCCCTGACCAAACGTGACTTTATATACTTTAGATCGATATCGCGTAGGCCATCTGCTGGCACGCATACGTTGAGATACGTGGCGTCGCCCTGGACCAACCCCCATTGATTCAATGCCCCAGCGTCGTTCAGAATTACCAGCCATGCGTTTGGCGATTAATGTCCAAGGCCTTGGCGAGCTTCACGCGGCCAGCGCGCGGGGCTGGCCGACCCCAACATATCCCCACACAAGTCAGCAACCTAATACGGACACATTGGCGAACGCACGACATGAAATTCCCAAACCTCATACTAGGCGCGCAGTGCTTCACTTCTGACCCTAAGCCCGACAACTCGACGACCGACTCACGATACTTCGTGATGCGGTGTATCTGATCAACCTGGTGGAGAGTATCCGTGGTACGACCGATGCTACGCGCCCGCTCTGCCCGTGCGCAAGCCCCATCGCCGTCGGCGCAGCTGACCCTCTGCGCAGACTCGAACTGCTCTTCCAAGGGCCCCAAGCCAAATGCCCGATGCAACAACAACGATGCATTGAAATCTGCCGACGACGTTGTGCCAAGCATCGACAAGTACGGCATCGGGGGCGTCCGCGTGACAAATCTGCGCTCGCCGCCAATCACTACGTGCGCGCCAACCGTGACCTCCATGCAGAGAAGCTTCGAAAGGGACAGCGCCCCTCCCAGGTAAAGCATCAATCAGCGGGAGGTGGTCTTCGCCACGCTCGACCAAGTCGTTCAGGAGCTCCTTCGAAAACTCAGGCGAATCCACGGCAACTACTTTGAATAGCGACTCGTCGTAACGATACCGATAAAATAATGACTCGTCGTAACGATACCGATGAAATAATGATACTGCTCTCCCACCGTTGCCCTGGACCTCACTCAACAAACGACGAACCGATGAGCGCATCCAAGACGGCCACACTATCCAGCTAGGTGCCGTCGCAAACACAGACGTCGCAAACAACCTCTTCTTGTCCACGCCGAGTCGCCGCGCAGCACTCGCAACGCCGCCATTCAGTAAGGAGTGAGGCTTCAAGAGCTCAGGAGCAATCGTCTCCGAAATCTCCTCATCGACTGCGTGCTCACCAGGGCCCAAGAGATCGATCGCCCCCGTGGCCACGTCGCCGACATGGGCAACATATTCTCCAAGGACAGCGGCCCGACGTGGAACTCCTGCGGGTGGGAACGAGCCCCCTCCGTCGCCGCCGCCGCCCCGCGCACCCCTTACTGTTGCAACGCCCGCTTCGTTCCCCCTTCCCCCCCCCTCCAGCTCGAGACCCCTTCCCTGCCGCCTCCACCTTCGGCCGCCCGCCCCCCCATCGCCCCCCCCCCCGCCCTCCGCCCCCCGCCGCCGCCCCCCTCGCGAGGGGGGGGGGGCGCAGGACTCAATGCCCCTTGCTGCCGGAGGGCGGCGGGGGGAAGACCGCGGGCGGAATGCGCCGATGGGGTCTCGGGCGGAGGTCCAACGGGGCCGCGCGCCGACTGAAGGGGGCGCGCCGCCGTCGACCAGGCGGCGAACGGGGACGCCGCGCATGGATTTGGCAGTGGAGCACTTGGCGGAGCTCCCCATGGAGTCATGCCTCTCGCGAAAGGCACCCCAAAAGCACGCTGCGTGGATGGGGGCGGGGGGGGCCTCGCGTGGGCCCTGGAGGCAGCGGAGGCGGCGGAGTGCGAAGTGAACGAAGCCGCGCTATAGGAAAAAACTCAGCACCGCTGGAAAATCGCCCACGGGGGGGCGCAAAAGGGCAAGGGAAACGCGAGAAGGGATGCGAATGACGGCCCCGATGCCCCCCTCCCCGTTGTCGCCCTGTCCTTCAACGCCTCCGAGAAGACCTCGGCGCGCGCCCTGGCACCGGGGCGGCCCGGCTCCTCCGCGACCGCCGCGACGGCCTCGGCCTGCAGGTCGGGCGCGGCAGCAGCAGGCAGCGGGCGGGGATGCAAGGTCGATGGGGAGCGAGGCCGACCGCAGGGCAGAGGCAAGGGCGCGGCAGAGCGGAGGCTGGGCGGACGAACGAGGAGAGAGGGGCGAAGGAAATTTACCGACAAGGCTGGATGGGAAAGGGCAAGCTATGTAGCAGGGGGAGTAGAAGTGGAAGGCCAGAGGAAAGAGGAGGGATGGAGGACGGGCCCGATTGCCACCGCTTCCACCCCTCCCAACAAGCCCTGTTTTAGCCCTTCTAAGTATTCTGCGTCGTCTCCGTCCCATCCTCCTCTGCCCCCGTCGGGTTCCCCCGAACCTGCCGCCCAATCCTTGCCCCCCCCCCCCCCGCTTGAGCGCCACTCGTCGCCTCCACCTGCCCCTCAGCGGCACCGGCGGCGGCCGCTGGCGCAGGGCAGGGCGAGAGCCGCCCAGGGGTCGACGATCCCCCGCTCGCCCCCGCCAGCGGACATGCCCCAATGGGGCCGCCGCCCTCGGGGGCCAACGGCTATCGGCGCAGTGATAAGTGGCGGCAACGTCGGGGGATAGATTTACGGCTCGGGGATAACTCCCAACATAACCCTGATCTGACTTTAAAGATAATTCCGGGAGTTCCTAGGAAGATAACATTAAGCCAAATCGAGCCTCCCAATGCATACGCGGCGCGGCCCTCCCCACCGCCACCACCCTCCCTCTCTTGGGCTAAGACCGACCGACTCGGCGGCGCCCCCGTAGGTCGCGGGCCTGCCACGACATGTTCTAAGGACACCCAATGTTATAAATACCACGGCGGGGTTACGATATCCTTAAAAAGCAACGTTTGAAAATAACGAAGGCCGCAGGGCTATCAGACATTACTCGGTGGCCCCGTGAGCATCTCAGGGAGCTGCGCCACTGCTGAAGGGGAACTGGGGCACGCAAATAACCTACCACGGGCGATAATCAGACCCGGGGGCCAATGAACTTCGGGGGTCTGGCGAGGATAAGCAACGACTGCCCTGGGGAAAGTGAGACGTTATGATGATGATGATGACGATGATGATGGTTATGGTCATAACGATGGGAATCCCGGGCGCGCGGCGCAGGACTGACTCCAAATATCTCAATGTTCGCGGCTACACAACTGGCCAGCAGGCGCTCGGCACAAGACCGACTCGAGACCTCGAGGCTCGCGGCGATACAACTTGTCAGCAGGCGCTCGGCACAAGACTGACTCGAGGTACCTCGAGGTTCGCGCCTACAGCTTGCCAGCGCAAGAAGTCCTCGGCCGTTCTGGCCAAGAAACCGCTCTTGCGCTGGACTTCGAACCGCTCCCCCACGCGGGCGCGGCGCCCTTTGGGGCCGTCCTTGCAGGGGGGGCGCTTGGTGCGCACTCGGGCGGCAGCGCTTGCCTCCTCGAAGGTGGCAAACTTCGGCTCGGCCGCCGCGGGGCCCTTGCAGGGCTTGGACTTGTGCTCGGCCATTGGCCTTGGCCTAGGCCAAGTCGTTGTCGCCAGCCTCCTTGAGCTCGTTGATCCACTCGTTGCCTCGGGCGCGCATCGCGTTGATGCTCGCGGTCGCTCGGCGGCCCTCGCCTCGGCCCTCGCGCAGGGCGCGCTCGACCCAGCGACTCGTCCATTGGCCGCAGGGCCAGGCGTCGGCGTGGAACGCCGCTGTGCAGGGTAGCTCTCGCCAGGGCCAATGGCGCCGAGCTTGCGGGGGATCCTGGCGGCGGCCTCGGGAGGCCACGCGCGCCCTGCCCCCCCTCAGAAATCGCGGGGTGACGGTGCGATGCCGCCCGTTCGGGTCTGCCTGGCGTTCTCGGGCGGCACCTTGAGGGCGTCGCGGCGCTCCGCCGCGACGCCCCCGCATATCCTCGAGACCTCGGCGGGCGCTGCTACAAGTGCCCCCCGCCCAGGGTGCCTCCAGGATCATGGGGCGGGGGCAATTGTCGCAGCCGCCGGCCCTGAGGTAGGTGTAGTGCGCGGGCGCCTCGGAGTGCACGCCGATCAGGACGTGCTGGGCCTTCTCGACTCTCTCGGCCCAACGCTTCTGCCCCTCGGGCTGCTGGGCGGCGGGTTCGCCCTCGCCCGGGCCCTCTCGAGCCCAGGCGACGGCCGCCGCGGGCTCGACCGCCAGAACGGCCCCGGGGGCGCCCGCGCGCTCCGCGATCTCGCCCAGCAGCGCGCGCGCAGCGCCTAGCTCGAGGGCGTCGCCCTTGACGATTTGCTCGCAGTTCATGATCGCATACTCCTTGGCGAGCTCGGTGCGGCGAGCCAGTCTGGTCTGGGGCCAGTCGAGCTTGCGCGGCACGGGGAACTTGTAGTCCTGCTCGATCGTGACCTGCGGCGCCGGGATTCAAAAGCACCCGTTAACTTCCGCCTGCTTCCGCTTCGCGTCGCTTCCGCCTGCTTCCGCCAGCTGCCCGCCAACTTCCGCCGCTTCTGCCGTCGCTTCCGCCGTTTCCGCTAGCCGCTAGCCCCCGCTTGCTTCGGCCGCCTCAGCCGGAAACGAGCGGAAGCTAGCGGGCGCCAGTGAGCCACCCGGCCTCGCTGCTCTCGATCTAGAAGATCGCCGCGGTCTCCACCTCGAGGACGCGCAGGCGGCGAGCGTCCTCGGTGCCCAGGAATCGCGGGACGCCCCGCACTCTGCCGCACCTGCCCTCGCGGGCGCCCTCCTCGGTGACGCGCGCCACCTTGCCGTGCCAGGGGGCCCCTCGCAAGCCTCGAGGCCTGCGCGCTTCTTGGCCTTGTCCTTTGATGATCCCCACGTTGGCTTTTCCCATGGAAGATAGTAACATCAAGTTTGGGGGCGAACCCCACATGAAGGTCCAAGGGCCTCCTCAGGTAAACTTATGTCATGGCCCAGCCAGGCGCGCATTACGCTGGTCTTTGCACAGCGCGCGAGGTTAAATTTTATATTCCAGAGGCGCGTTGGAATGGAATTCAGTAAACCCTGGACGAAGCTCAGTCTCCCAATTTGCGGCCAGGTTTTTTAACATAACCCTGCCCATGGCGAAATAATATTGATTCATGATGAGCGTTCGTTTTTGTTCATACATGCCACCTGGCCTTGCCAGCAACAGTTTCCCCCAGCCGAACAATGTGTTGATCCCGAGTTGCGAGAGGGGACTTAGACAACATAGCAAGTGCGAGTCGGGGGCAGCTGACACTGTTTTTCCTGATATCCCTACTGAGACGCCGCGTCTCCCCTCCTCCTTGTCCTCGTCCGCGTCACCCTCCCCCCAGGCTTCCTCGTCCTCGTCCTCCTTCTCTTTTTTTTCCTCCTCCTCCTATTCCTCCATATTTGTCCTTATCATCCTCGTTATCCTCCTGCCCCTCCGTGTCGTCCTCCTCTCATCCTCGCCCTCCTCATCGCGTTCCGATCCATAGCCGTTTTGGCTCGAGATGGATGGCGGCGGTGCAGCGCGTCACTTCTGCGCTGCGCACGTGCAGAATCAGCCGCAGTCTCGCTTCAGGGGCCATGACATACAGAGAAGCAGCCAGATTGATGTTGGCTCTTGTGGACGGAGACCAAAATCCAGACAAGAACAAACTAGTGAATTCAATGGTACCGAGGCTACGCGATTATGTTTTACACCGATGTGCCCGCCCAGAAGGAGTTTACGACAATGGCTTGCCATGGGCGACCCATAAACATTTCAAGTGGTCGTCGTTGCCTGGTGTGCTCGCGACGTTCGCTTCAATGAGCATGTCGGCCACTGACGTAGAGGAGGTGATGATGGCTGTCATGCCACCTGGTGCGTTGGCGGAGGCTGCTGGCGCTCCCAGATGTGATGCCACGGCGCGGTCCACGGACGCCGCCGAGGCCGTTGCACCCTTCGGCGCTGATTCAGTTGCGTTTTATGACGTCAACTTCACTAAGACTGAAGTCTGCGATCTGTTAGTGCAGCGCGATTGCGCGATCCAGGCGTTGGAGGCCGAACTCCGGCTAGAGAAAAGACGGAGACTGGCGGTAGAGAGCGATGTGGGGGTGGAGCGAACTGCTAGGCACCGCGCGGAACTCCAGCTGGCTGGTATCAGGAAAGAGGTGCAGTTCCGCACTTGGGCGTTCTCACACGTAGGGGCGCATGTTGGCTATACGTTGGCACTCAAGCGAAATTCCGCCCAGTGCTCACAGATTGGCACATTGCAAATGGTAGCTGCTGGTGAGTTACATGGGAACGTCGCCGACCCCAAGACGATCGCGAGATTCGAGCCCATGGTCTCAGTGGCAAAGAGAGTACGGAACCATATGATTTACTTCGCGGCTGAAGAGGGACGCACCAACGATATCTGCGAGGTACGTTTGATATCATCCGACGCTACTTCGCACGAGCTCGTCGACAACAGCAAGGCTAGACGTTGCAATCAGGTTGCAGTCCATTGTGTGAGTGTGTGGCTTAAGCAGGCTCGAGCACCTCATATGAGATATCATTGGCTTCTTCGCACATTCGGCCCACGTTTGTTGCCCCATGATGTCTGGGCCGATATAGCCACGCACGAATGCACTGCAGCTGGATTGCGCGCCACTTCCCAAGGTCCATATGTCAATCGCCAGCTCCATTGTCGCAGCGAACGCCAGCTTCAACCTCGATGGGAACATCGACGCGTGGCCGACGAAGATGGCTGGCGATTTGCAGAAGGTAATTCGTGGTAATGCTGATGAGCATCGCGGGCTCCTCCTTCGCGACCTCGAACCCACGAGGTGCCCAACGTGGCGCCAGCGGGTGGCCGAGTCTGCAGATGCGCCAACGCGCATGAGCACCTTCTGTTTTGGAGCCGATGCTGGCGGTGAGAACATTGCGAGCATCAAGCGTGTGGTTGCCGAGGTCAAGGGCCACCGCAACGTTGCCGCGGGGCTTTTTACTTGCATTTTCCATGGCGTCCACTTGATTTGCAAGGATGTGCCACGATACTTAGAGAGCGACTTGGACGAAGCCTTGCAACACAGCCAATAGTATGTGTCAGCCCTCGCCACGGTCTCCAACGTCTGGCATTCTACGGGGATTGCGAGCGCCATTCGCCAGTGCGCTGACAACTCGGATGAGATCCCTTCGGTTACCAAAGCTGCGTTCAAGCGAAAGCCTGGGAGAGTGTTGCGTGGGCGATGGGGGTCGGTCGATGATATTGAATCTTTGTTGAAGCGGGTGATGCCACATATACAGCCAGTCTCCGAGAAGGTTTTCGAGAGAACGATCAAGGCAGCCGAGAAAGCACTGGCGCGGAAGAAGAAGACTGACCCTGGCGAAGACGAGGACGTTGCTTTCCGGACCGACCAGAAGAATCACAGGATTCTGGCTGCGCAGGCTGCGCCCCCTTCGAAGTTCAAAGCTCTCGTCGTTATTTCCAGCAGCGCCGGGCGAGTTTTGCATCGACTACTGACATGGGGGCAGCAAGCCGTGAAGGTGCAAAACCAGAGAACAACAGATGCGAGTGCCAAGGGTGAAACAGATTTGGGACCTACTGCCATGTCGAGGCTCGTTTGCACAGAAGCCCAGTCGATGTGGAATTCTCTCAATGAGCAGTTGTTGCCTTCTACTGAGCACGACGTCAAGGAGCGGGGGCTGGTGTTCGAGTTACTTTCTGAAGAATTGCATCTGAAGGCCAGGGATCTGATCATGTCTTTACTTCTTTTGGTCGCGACGGCCTTCAGCGTCAGGATACTGCGCAGAACGCGGAGCGTGCCGCTGAAGCTGTTGAATCTCCTCGAGGGCGACCCTAGAGAGCCACGCGATGTGCGGAAAGACATTGCCTCGGAATTGCTTGACCTTGATGATTGCTGCATTGGGCGGCCTGACAGCGATATAGCGGTCAAGTACAAGCACTTCTACAGGTCCGACTTTGAACGCGTCCAATCAACGGGATGTGTACCAGTGGGGTTGTACGGGGCGCTGCTGTTCCTCAGGGCCAAAATCCCACTTGACAGTCAAGAGCTCGAGGGGTTAGCGTCACTGCTACAGCACATGTGCAGGTTGTCACCTCGGTCGAGCCATACCCTCATTAGCGATCGTGTTGTCATTCAGAAAGGTGACCCAATTTCAGCCAGCGAGTGCGAGAGCTTGCATGCGCTCGTGCAGGCCGAGTTTCAATCGCACGATCACCACACTCGCTTCATGCCAGTCGTTGACACGCCGCAGCCGCGCAAGTGTGCAGCGCCAGTCTGTGGTAACTGTCGACCCTTCGAGAACGTGCTGGCAGCGCCTTACGCTTGGTCTATATGCGATCACTACTGGCAAGGTGTAGGGTTTGCTTGGTCGTTCGACGACCCGACGAGAGACAGCAGGAACTCTTTTGTCATGAGGTGGTCTTATTACCGAAATGTCTACGTCGCTCGGTGTACAACTACCCGCATAGATGGCGACGACACGCGGCGCTGTGTGACCTTGCATCAGCCCTTTGCCATCGACACGCTGACGAACATCATATCCGACGGCTGCGCCATGTTCGCCATCACTGCCGAGAGGCGGCCTCGTGCGGCCATCAAGTTGTATAGGGCACCCTGCGCATGGCCTGTCCTGGGCACCGGTTACTACGAGGCCGCGTCGGAGCAGGAAATCGAGATCAGGCCGACCAGAGCGCAGCGACCGCCGCGCAGTCCGGCAACCGGCGAGGGAGGCACAACATATGCTTGAATGCTGGCACACACAACAACCAACTAACTTCAATAATTGCAAGGGGGGCAACTCATCCTCCTACTTACCCTCCTCATCCTCCTCCCTATTCCTCCTTCACCTATTCCTCCCCTCCCCCTTCCTGTAGTGCCGACTTTCACCCCTCCTGGACTCCTGGACTGATTGGACTTGGGGACCCTGGGCCGACTGAGAGACACACTGGAAGCGTGCGCTCTCCCACCCCCTTCCTCCCCCCTCCTCCACTATACTGCAATTATCGTGGTTAGCTGGTTTGGTGTGCCATGCAATTCTAGCGCATGTTTCTTCAGGTGGGCACGCAGGCGCCGATGGGAACGACGCTAGTGGTGACCTTGGTGACCCTGGCGCTGACGGGGGCTGCGAGGATCTTACCTTCGAGGATTTGGGGTCGATGCTAGAGGCTTACATTGACGAGGACGAGCTGACACTCGGAGACGACGTTGCCACGATCGCCGACCCCGAGGAGCAGCACTACGACTCTGATGGCCATGAGGTTGGAGATCGTTCTGGAAGTGATGACGATGGCCATTGTGATTTCGGCGATGATGCAGCTATGGGGCCACTAGGGCCTAAGCCTATCTATGATATCACCGACTTGGGCACTGTCGAGCAGTGGCGCGATATTCTCACACAGGCGCGCGATGCCACGAGAAGCAGAAGAGAACTTCTCAGACATGCAGATGCGAAGACAGCCTCTCAAGCCGATGCCGAGCTGGTGAATGGCAATATCTCGTTAGTTACCAACGCCGATACAACATCTTTTGTGCATTGGAGGAATGGTGCCATCTTCGAGGGGCGGGTGCTCACCATCGACCATCGTGGCCGCATCGTGGCGTTGCATTACGCCAAGGACAAGCCTGCTTTCTTCCCCGCGGCTGAGGGCTGGAGCTACCCAATTAAGGACGTCGGGCAGGTGTACTCGAAGGGGAAGCCTGGCGAACGGCTGGACATGCCGCAGTGGTGCTTGCAGAAGCAGCGTTGGCTGCGCCTCCAGCATTTTTCTGGGCCACAGGACCCAGCGTCGTACGAACAGTGCATCATCTGCAGTGCCGCGGTTGCGGTCGGCCTGCCAGAGCACTCCGAGATGCTGCGGAAAGTTGAAGGACTTCATCTGCATGGCTGCGTAATTTGCACCGCGCCCTGGCACATAGAGCGCTGTCGAGTGGTCGATCCTGGGCGTATCTATTTCGAACGCAATGCGTTCACTTGCCCTGTTTGCGCCGACAGGGTTGTGTAGTTGGCGCGAGGCGCAGACACTGAGCGAGTTTTTCGCTCCGCCCGCGGCAGACGAACGTTGCCAACTGCTGCTGGCGGCGCCCCGAGAAAAAAAACAGCTTCAAACGAGTTTGAAGCTAGATGCTTGATTTGAAAAGCATCTTCAAACAAGAGGGGGTCTGTTTGAAGATGGGCTTGGAAAACAATGGCTAGCATCAAACTCGTTTGAAGATAGCCTTAAAACGCAACGTCCAGCATCGAGCCCTCGTCCCTTCATTCCCCCCTCCTCCTCCTCCCGCTTCCCTCATTTCCTCCCCCCCTTCCTCCTCCATTCCTCCGCCGCCAAGGTCTGACACCTTGTATGGGGCGGGGGCGGGGGCTCGTCCCGTCACGGTTCTGCCCAGCGCCAGGGCGCAAGGCAGCGTGACGCGTGGAGGGGGGGGGCGGTCCACCTGAGGCTTGGCCGCACAATGAGAGTGGCGCTCCTGCGTCCCCCCTCCCTTTCTCCACGTTCCCCCTCCAGGGGCCCGAAGGCAATTTTTCGTTTTGGGGTTATCGCAATGGGCCCTGGTCCGCCTCCCATGGAAAGCAAAAATAAAAGTGAAACCGAACGCAAGGGTGCTCCCCCTGTAACCATTTTGGCTCAAGGACAAGACATCAGGGAGGACCCCAACAGAAATCCTCGGCAGTAGCGGGCCAATTGCCAGCGGGCCCTGTCCCCTACGGCCCCCTACGGCCCCTTACGGCCCCCTACGGCCCCCTACGGCCTCCTGCGGCCCCCACGGCCTCCTGTGGCACCCCTGTGGCCCCCTTGTGGCCCCTGTGACCCCCGACCCATGCGGCCCCCGATGGCCCTGGGTGATAAGTATGGGCGGGTGGGGAATTACGCAGTTCTAGTTCGAATTGCGCAAGAAGCAACTGCCGCCCGAGAGCCCCTAGTGGAACCAGCCGCTGATGCATAACTGACATATGCTGACGCTCCCTCATGCTGAATGCGCGTCCTCCTCCCCATCCTCCTCCGTGACCATAGCCATTTTGGCTCGTCCACGCCGGGTGGATTTGAGGATTTGTCCTCGTCGGCGCGCGCCGCGCGCCCAACCTTTGGCCGCCTGGTTTTGCCGACGTCCAAGCAGCATGGCGCGCCGCGGCAAGGGGGGCGGCGCAGCGGAGGTCGACCAGGCACTCGCCGAGCTCGGCATCGATGTGCAGGCTTCCACCCCCCGAAGCACTGATCGGACAATCGCTGACAAGTACGGGCCCAACAAGAGCGACAAGGAGTACGCCAGCCTCATCGACCAGGACTCCTGCATCGACGCAGACTACCACTTGCAGCATTTGGATTCGAGTGGACGCTTTCGCGTCCATCGAAATTGCTTCAACGACAGGGGCGAGATCGGATCGCTCATCGATCGCCAAAAGTCGGTGGAGAGCGTCGGGGTCTTGGATACAAAGTCGGCTTGGCTCATGCAAGACGAAGACGCCAACAATAGTGATAGGCTCAGTGCAATTCCTAGCGCGACGCTCCTGGGCGGGCTGAAGCGCGCGCGGCTTACCGACAAGGGTCGGAAAACCCGCTCCGTCCAGCTGAGCATCCAAGAGGGCATGCGCCACTGCAAGCTCTACCGCAGGGGCATCTACCAACGCCCCGAGTGCTTGGTCTTCCTGAGAGAGCTCGGAAACAAGACCAATGCGAATCGCACTGACATCACGCCGTCAGAGATCTGAAGAAGCACATCGGCCGTGGAGGCGGCGTTCAACAAGAAAGCTCAGGCATCGAGCTGGACGTACTCTGGTCTCGGGCAGAAGGCGCGGAGGGAGAAACGTTGGGAAATCGCCAATGCCACGCCGAACAACTATCGTGATTGCCAATACTTCTACAATGCTGCCACGACGACCTATCACGACGAGGATGCCGTGCACCCCTACCTTCCTGGAGTTCGGCACGAGTTTGCTGGCAAGTCTATCTGGGAGGAGCTCGACTACAAGATCCAGAACGAGGTCGACTTCACCCGCATGCCGCTTGGCCACATTCACACCGTCTTCAACCTTGCAGCTACGGCGATGCGGATCTTCAAGCAGAAGCCGACGCTGATCGTCGACATCGTTCTCCTTATGCTCCCGAAGGCGAAGCGCTACGAGGGTGACAGCACTGCTTGGGGCAAATGCAAGCTCGCCCCTGATGGCCTTCCACTACTGGTAGGGGTCAATGAGGCCAGCTTGAAGGGCTTGTTGGATGAGATCGGCACAGACTCGAAGCTGTGCGACGCCCAGAAGTTGGCAGCGAAAAAGGCAGCGATCAAGCAGCGGATGCATATTGCCACGAAGCGCAAGGCAGCGGAGGCACGCGGCGGCGATGAGCAGGAGGAGGCGCCCCAGGCAAAACGCCCTCGGGGGCGCGGAGGTCGCGCCGCCGCTGCCAGTCGTGGTCGAGGCAAGGGGCGCGGCAAAGGCCCAGCCAATGGATCTGCCCCTGAGCCCCTTCCGCTGTGTGACGGCGGGGAGGGTGCATCAGATGCGGTTGCAGGGCGAGACGTAGGTGTCGACGCCGACGTCGACGCCACAGGCACATTCGCCGATGACATGTGCGCCACCTTCGCGTACCTCGCGAAGGTCGACGAGAGTGGAAGGCAGTCGGCCAAGATCGAAGCATTCTGGAAGATCACGCTGTATGCGGCAGCAACTGATGTGGCGCGCCTGAAGCTCGGGTCGAAGGATGTGCTGACGGAGGTCAGGGGTTGGATCAAGCTGAGGCAGATGTTCAAAGTGCTGCTGTAAAAGGACGCAAAGCTCACTGCGAGACCGAGCGATTGCGATGAGGACTTCGTCGTGGCCGCATCTGCCGACGACGACGACGGCGACATCGACGCGACCATGTCGGTTGCCCAGCTGCAACAGAAGATCGGCGAGCTGAGCAAGCCTGCGGCGACGCTGCTCGGCATCCTCCAGCAATCTAACCCTCGCGCCGTCCCCGTCGCGGCCAATATATTGTCTGGCGGTGTGATGAACTCCGCTATGATGGCGCTGCTCCAGCACGTCGTGACGATCGGAGGTGCGTTCGATACCGAGGACAACGCGTGCGCTTTCCTCGTCAAGGTTCTGACCGAGGCTGTCTCGGAGAAACTCCCGAGACCCTTCGACGACGTGGCCGAGCTCATCCAGGCGACGGTGAATAGCGACAACATGCCGCTTCTCTCTGGCACGCCCTTCGAAGACATCATGAAGCTCAACATAGACCAGAACTCCATACTGGTCATGCGTGTTGACTTGCTCGCGCACTGCTTGAAGACACTGGGGGGGGCAGAATTGCAACGTCAGGGAGGGGCCTGCTACTACGTCGAGACCGTAATTACCTTTGTTCGTGCACCAGATGACCGACAACATCATCGCTCTCACCGACTTGACGAACGAGGCCGTTCGGAATGCGACTGGTGGCCACGTCTTTGTTTTGAACGGGATCCAGAGGGCGACAGGCATGAGCTTCCCTGCTTTCTGGCAGCGAGTCTACCAGAAGTGTCTGGAGTTCAACGCGCACTGCAAGACTCACGATGGCATCGGCTTTCAGCAGAGCAAGGACAAGCTCTATGAGGTGTTGATGTCGAAGTCTCACGCGAAGTTTCTGTGCACCATCAAGGAGCACGGTATCCAGATGCCGCCAGGCTGGAAGATCAGTGGCAACATCGACGCGTTCCCTACGCAGCGCCAGAAGGCGGTGGCCGACGTCGTCGAACAGTTCGCGAAGCAAAACCCGTTGTCCCTTGATGCGTGCGCTAAGCTAGCAGACCCTCTCGGCTCGGTTGTGGCTGGTATGAAAGGTCAACACCTGCCGCAGGCCGCGGAGCGGCAGGGGCAGGACGTGCAGATGGTTTCGACTGGCGATCTTCCTGGCGGCGAGATCAAAGTTCGGGCCAGCGCCGCTGACCCAGTGGCGCAAAGAGATCTCGGCGCAGGAGAAGGCAGAATCCGCATCGCCGATCGGCAAGCAGAACATCGTGAAGCGCTACCTGATGAGCACCATCCAAACCCTTCTCATGAAGAGAGCCGCCATCGACTACGACGCGGACAACGTGGGCCCATCCAATCTCCCCATCACGCGCGATTTCGAGGTGGACCCAGAGAACCCGAAGATCACGTTGCAGCGCGCGGCGGGCGCTGGAACTTGTAAACTCACTTTCTTCGGGCGCGTGGTGGAAGAGGCAGCCGCGCAGCTTCTCGGCAAGGCCACCGCCGTGCAGATCGTCGCGGAGACTGAAGGTGACGAGAGCTTCTACATCGACGGCAAGCTCGACATCGACAGCGGCAGGTCGGACTGCTGCGCGGCGTTCCGCATGCCGCCCCTGCCTCCCTCAGAGAGCTCAGTTTCGGCATGCGGGGGGCCGTCGAAGGTGCAGGAGAAACAGAAAAATGGCAAACAGCCTGTGGTCGCCACCCACCGCATCGAGTACCGCACCGAGGAACTGGAGGACCCCTTCGCTTGCGTGCGCGTCTTCAAGATGCCCTACTTGACGGACATCCCCGATGAGGTGGCGATCAAGCAGTCTGAGTTGGGCGCGCTCTATAGGGAGCGCGCGCCATTCGACGACCACAAACCACAGAGGACGAGTGCCAAGAACACCAGCTCTTTTTTCACGCGTTGAAGCAGTGCTCTGCTGTTCGACGAAGTTCGATGCTGTTGACTGGCCGCTGTTGCGGGTAGCGATCGGTCTTGCATCTTTTCAGAGCCAGCAGATGGCCCCTCTGCTGGCTACCAGGAAAGGGGGGGGAGGAGGGAGGAGGGAGGAGGGAGGAGCTGGGGAGAGGGCACGTCACACGTCTGAGTTTGTGTGTCGGGATGAAGCCATAGCTGAGAAGTACAAAGAATGACCAATGACACCTACCGTTCGTTGCCCAACTGTGTCAGAACATTGTAATTGTCACTTGTCTTTCGTGTCTCAACCGCTCGTTGCCAGATGCCTTAAGGGCTTCGCCCTCTGCCGTCAGCCCCCCCCCCCCCCCCAGTACTAGTGCGTGCGGCTACGTGGATCGTCCCGCGGGTGCTTCTCGTGGCAGGCTTCTCTTGGGCCCCTCTTGGGGCCGTATTGGGGCCTTCTTGGGCGCCTCTTGGGCCATCTCGGGGCCTTCTTGGAGGCGTCCTCGGGCCTCTTGGGGGCCCCCTCTGGGTCTGTTGGGGGAAGGGGGGCGGGGGCGGAGGGGATAGGCAGGGAGTGAATGGGATTGGGATTTGCCCGCTGACACGCCCCATGCCAGCAGCTAGGGCAAAACCTGTCCTTAGTCATTATTGCCATCACCGCCTTTGACACAATCGCCATCATCATAATTACATCACATACAATGCAGAGCACCACCATCAATACCAGCATCACGACGACACCATATCATAGCAACTATGTTGTATACTAGCACCAGCACCACTACTGCAGACATACGAACCCCTCACAACTTGATTCTATGATTTACCACGAACAGCAGGCAAGTGGGCATCCCCACTTGTCCTTCTGCTTGGCGCTGTCCTGGTTGAACTTATTGGAGAAGCTCGTCTGCGCCTTCGGCGGCCTGCCTGTGAGCTTCGCCGTGGCCGCGCCTCGGCTCAGGTGCTCGAGAGTGGCCTCGCCGCCAGTTTTGGCTTTCTCGCGCTGCCACTTGCGCGCGTGCTTGCCCGGGAACTGGCCCGCGAACTTGGGCGCCCACCTGTTTTTGCGAGCACTTGCTCGCGAGAACTTGATCCGATTCTGGAGGGCGCGCGGAAGCTGGATCTCCTTGATCCGCTCTTCGAACTGGCGTTATGAACATGTCCTTCTGCTCGTCGGTGAGCTCGAGGTCCAGTTCTCGGAGCTCCAGGAGGCAGGGGTTCTCGCCCGGCTCGTTGTCCCTGGGCAAGTCGTCGTTGTGGAAGCAGTTCCCGTCGAGGACGCCCCACTCGGGCACGGGCGGCGCGCCCTCGGGCCAGCTTTGCGCGCCCCGCAGGCGCCCCCTCGCCGGGCTGCTCTCGATGCCGCGGCCGGGCTCGATGGAGTAGCTCCACGGCCCCACGTAAGATGATGCCGGGATCGGGGCAAAATTTGACCGGGATAAAGATCATGCTCGGTTTTTCAAATCACCGGGGGGGCCGCCGAACGGGCCTGCCACGCCTTGGGCGCCATTGGCTTCGCGAGGGAAGAAAAGCGCCCCGGCGCGGACGAAGCCACGGCGCGTATTTGGCCACGCGCACGACCGAGGGAATTCAGCGCCAAGCGCCTTTCACTCCAGAAGGCCCGACGTCAACAAAACAAACTTGAAGCCCAAAGGGGGCCCCAAGGAGGCGGACCGCCAAAACGATCACGCAACCAACGCAACGAAAAAAACATTAAAATGTCAAAAACCGCGTTACTCAGTGACCTCTTCGGCCAAGCAACACCGCGATAATGCCCAAGACGGCATTGGAAAAAAGTCACGCGCGCGGCCAGGCGACTTCCCCACGCCGCCCCAAGGTTCCCGAAGCGCGCCGAAATTACCGTAGAGAACACCCCAGAAAGTCTTTGGAAAATCCCCGCGCCATGCAAGATCCGCCACCGAACAATATCGCGGACACCTAGCGCGTGCGCGCGGGCGTCCACTATGGATGCCCAACTCCGGTTTCCGAGACAATCGCGCGCAACCGCCTGGGGGCCTCGGCAGCCTCGCAATTGGCCGAGGGGCCCGCGGGCCCCAGGGAATCGAAGACCGAGTTCGCAACTCTGGAAGCATCGGGCGCGGCGCCAGCCAGTCGCTCGTCTCTGGCTGACAGCAGGACGCCTGGGGACCCGGTGAACCCTGAGGAACCGCTTTTCAGAGATTCACAGAAACAGAAACCGGGGCGCGCCAAATTCTCGCGCCCGAACTTCTCTGAGAATCTCTGAAAATCTCTGCACTAGCCACCCCGCGTGAAACATTCCCATAAACCCAAAACCTCGGAGCTGGCCGAAACTCTCTGAAAGTTCTTCGGCCCGCGAAATTTGGCGCGCCCGGATTTCTGGTTCCGAGGTCCTCTGAAATCGCGCTGCGGCGGCGCCCAGCAGGTCCTCGCGCGCCCAGGGTGGGGGCCGTGGACATCGCGGGCCGCGATGGCCCCGACCGCGAGGTCCTTCCTCCTGCCCCTCGACGAGTCCACGCTCATGGACGCGCTCTCTGCGCTGAGCGTGGACCGCGCCATCCGCCGGTACTTCTGCGCGACGACAGCCAACTGGCCGCCGACGGACAGGGCGATTTTTCTCCGAGCTGCGCGTGCCACCGAAAACGTGCAATAGCCCCGGGCTCGGGGATAAACACTTTCGAAGCATTTTCAGGCCGCCAGCGTCGTGGCTGCCGACCCGCCGCGCGCCGACCGAGAGACTAGCTGGGTCCGCTACGTCCACGGCGGCGGGCGGGCGCCCAAGAGAGCTGTCGCCACGGTGCGCGCGGCGGGGCGCCCGCCCAACTGCAACCGCAAATGCGGCCTCCATGGCGCCACAGGCGTAATATGTGCGACGCATTCTCGGGCCCCCCATCAGCGCATTGGCCAGCGCCCAAGTCCCTGAAACGCAAACCTACCGTGCCCCCCGTGCAAGCCGCGCACCCCCTCACCATGCTCGTGCACACCAGATTTTCTGCCCGCCCTCAACAGTTTAATTGAGCGCCCATGTGTTACTTGGGCTCCTCAAGCCCGCGAACACTCTTTGGGGGCTTCTGCGAATGCGCGCGCTGCGCTCCACAAATCGGCGTTC